>JAYJLX010098558.1:38530-49618 GCA_036873525.1 Chalinula nematifera
CACATCAACCTTATACCTATTATACATTAAACTTCACGTTCATTCCTATATACCTATTATACATACAATCTATATACCTACTGCACATCAACCTTATACCTATTATACATTAAACTTCACGTTCATTCCTATATACCTATTATACATACAATCTATATACATGTACCTACTGTACATCAATCTTTTGCACAACATACCAGTAGTATTCTTTAACTTGTTTGGTATGCTCCCTTTAAGCTCATAAATCTTTATTATGCAATCCAATTGCTATGGAGCTGGGTGTGGCTCATAATTTTTGCCACACCCACCCCTATGGTGCTATTAGGTAATAATTTATAGTAAGGTATACGTGTAGGTATAGTTTGCATCATTAATCTGCTAACACATGTCATAAAAGACACTGATACTATAGGGCATTTGCGCAGAAGTAAAACCGAACACAGATATAAACTCCCATAAATGGCCGCTATTTTGGTTGGCTAGAGAGTAGGAGCTTCCAAGGGGAGTTTGAAAATTAGGCTAAATCAGAATTAGTGCAACAGCTATGTTAAAAAGCTCCACAAAAAACAAGAGCAAACCATTCAAATTTATAATGTATGGCACTTACAAATAACTAGCCTTTAGTAACATGCATCTATACATGTTTACCCTCATCACGCAAAGCATGGGAGGGTATATTAGTCAAATTATTTGTTAGCAGTTATAAAGCTCATGTCGTTATAATAGCTAACAGATTTTAATTAATAGCATACCATGCATGTAATCCAAAACCCCATAGAAATTCTTTTCAGTTCACAACTTTAATCTTGCTTTTAGTGCCAGTATTATGGTTTGAGTCTTTTAACTTTAAATGTCACACTGACAATTCGTACTCTTCCATAAATGTTTCATTTATAGTGTGGAGCAACCTTTAATTATTATGCATGTGTTTGTATGTATGGCTCGTTGACTCAACATTTCATACAACCACATACCCCATATAAGGAAATGGGGTAAGTAGTATAAATGAAATGATGAGTCAACGAGTAATACATACAATATATAGTACTGTGTCCTGCACTATACTAGTCTATATAAGTCAATCTATAGCCCCTTTTATGTCTCAGGTCAAAAAAAAAACAATTATAAGTATATTGACTAATAGTGCTAACACGAATAATATGGGCTGACTATATAAGTCATCAATCTAATTATAGGCCCTTTTATGACTCAAAAAAAAAATACAAAAAATGTATTACAATAATATAGAGAGTATACACACAACAAATACTAGTATACTAACACTGGGCTTTGTAATAGCAATAGTAACATGTACATAAGGTGAAGGTCACTATATTGATTATAATTAATGAGCTATTATTATTAATAATTGTATGTTGGATCGATGGATAAACTGAAATGACTCAAACTATGTTCAGTGTGCTATCAAATGACTCATTTACGCTGGATGGTTATCGGTGTCATCATGCGTCTCCTCCCATTTCACATATTCTGCTGGATTCACCATTCGATCGGCATCAAAAAAATCATCAGATAGACTTGTTTCTCGAACTGCAATCTTTAATCTTGACATGGACTCCAGCATGTTGCTTTGTGATGTGGAGACACCAGCACCAGTATGTCTAGCATACGCTATTTTGCACTTCTTACACATCCAACAAACACAGTAGCAAATTACAATAAATAAATGCACAGCCACCATTAAAACTCCCAACAAAAAAGGTGTAGCGTAGTATGGAAACTCACTACCGTCCAATACTACAATCAAACAATAAAAGGTAAACGTCTGCAGTGTGAATGTAATGGTGACATTCATTAGCGTATGGGAAAATCTCTTGTATGGCCGAAACAAAACCAACACAATAACGAAAAAGGAACACAGGCCTGTTTGGGCTATTAATATACCAGTAGGCTGCTGAAAAAGGAGGCTGTACAAGGACATAGCCACCAGCTGGAATATGAAGTGCATCCCTGCAAAATATCGGTAGTCATGTTTTTTTTCGGTAGTGCCATTGCTGTAGGGAGCTGTGAATACATCAGTTACTGATATTAACAGATCCTTTCTTATCTTCACTCTATTGAGACATGACTGGAACCACTTGAAAGGATACACTGAGAGATAAACCACTGGTACAATAATGAATACTATTAACACTATCAGGGCTAGAGTACCTGCTAGACCATGCTGCCATGTTTGGAAATATTTCTGAGATCCATCAAAAAAGAAGATGCTTTTATCCTTAAACGTTGTTCCATGAAGCAGTTTGAAAGATGTTGCTGCTAGCTGTGTGAAGCACAAGGTATACACTGAAGCAATTGTAGCAGATAATGAAGGTTGGATATCAAACATTTGCCAAAAACGAGCCAACAAACGATGAATTGGTCTAATAACACGTACAACACATCGATATCCCCTGTTATATCCAATGACACAAAGATATATTAGAAATAGCATAAGGAAGGGGTAGAAAGCGATCATATACCAGATTAAGATGGCTCCCAATGCTGAGGTGCTCTGGGAAATGCATATGGAAAAGTTGTGGCAGGAATGAGGGTCAGTGCCAAGGCCACAGGATGGCCAATATATGAAACCCAAGTTCCAAATTGTGCTTGTAACTAATTGGTACAGGATATCAAAGTATCGTTCAGTATAGAAATACCTAACAACAAACCATGATGGATAACCCACTGATGGAAATGGTATTGTTATTATCTGACACAAGAATATGTAAGCATTGAGTGATCCTTGATTAAGGTTGACATTCAGTATGATTATTACAGCTATCATAATGGTTACTGGTATAAACTCTAACACTATTAATAAAATCCATCCTATTAGAACATCTTGCTGATTACAAGGAACACAAGACAAGTAAGGTGAGTTTATAGCCACACTGTGACCTTCAATACACTGACTACACAGATCACCATGACGATTACCCACACAGGAGTATGTCGTTGTCATAACATCACTAAAAACATTTTGGCCGTATATACTATGGTTGACGATGCTCATGGTAATTTTTGCAGAGTATGGTATTGGACACTTACCAGTATATTGGCCATTGATGAAATCATTGGAGCATATTCCTGGTGTTATACTGTTCGTAGTATCAACAGGTATGGAAATGCATCTGTATTTGAATTGGAATGAGGGAGCAATACAGCTGGTGGAGCATTGGACAAAAGTATCCAGTGAATCAGCAAGGTCAGTGCACATGTCTTTGCTGCTAACTTGATGATAGTAGTTTTGCTGGTTAACAATGATAGTCTCATTGATAAAAATATCGAAAAGTTTCAGTTTCATTTTAGACTTGTCTAACGTAATAATACTATCATTCCTGTTGTGTGACGTTGTAATATTATCAAAAGCTAGAGTGTCTATATCCTGAGAATCGTTCATAAGTGGTAATCCACCAAGTGCCTGAATATCTGTAGTGTATAAACGGCTGTACACAAACAGTCCACGGCTGTTGTTAGTTATTACACTGGATCGCACTTCAAATAGATAAATAGGTAGTTCAAGTACAGTCAGTGCTGCTCCTCCATAGGCTATATCCTCTATGATGGGGTTAGCATGGCTGTAATCATTGTTGGTTATAGTGGAATCAGTGATTGATACATGACGAGTAGCTAAGTTGTCTCGGTAGAAATTAAGCAATACAATCCCTCCACTGATGCTGTCATCATGAGTAGACTCTGTTACTCCTCTCCCTTCTGTTACTATACAGCTGCTAATGGTGGCTTCAATTGAGTGTAGCACTAGTCCCGAGCCCTGAGAGTTCCGTATGGTCATATTAACCAGTGACACGTAATGGCTGAATGCAATGAGAACTGCAGCTGGCTGAAGGCCTCGTGAATAAGGGAAGAAGTTCCCAAAACCGTATAATAATAGAGGTAGTCGGTGATCATAGCCACATTGGTTCAATGTTATTAACTCCAATGTCACATTGAAGCAATTGTAAATGTATATTCCAGCTGATGGCTCGCAGTTAAGTATGGTTTGTTCAGTATTAGTACCCCTGATGGTTAGTTGTACGTCAGCCTCATATTGACAGGTAATATTGTTTACCATGCTGTTTTCAAGTGTATAGTTTCCAGGATTGACTTGTATCAGAATGTTTGAAAAATTTGTGTTTTGTATTTCCTGTAGAGCCATGTTGAAGCTTGGAACACAAATTACTCCACTTTGTTGTTGTTCATTATTATTGCTACAGGAGCCATTGTCACTCAATCCATCAACTGCAATAACAATATCTGAGTTACCATAGTACACATCAGCTAGACTGCGGGCTGAAACAAGAACAAGTAACACTAAAAAGGTCCACTGGGTTATCACTAGCATTAATGGCATTTCACTGAGCTTAGTAGACGAATGAAAACTTCCCACGGCTGTATGTGTTTACTTATTGGTGTGTGAACAGTATATATGTATATACTCACCCAAGCCAACCTAAACTACAGTGTTTGGCTCTTCAATATGTTTTTGTATGATCTGTTTTACAATACAAGCAAGCAAGCAAGCAAGCAAGCAAGCAGCACTGTAGTTATGATTATGTCACATTGTGTAAGATGTCGTTACATGGCCACTACATATGCATACCACTGAGCATGAGGTACTTTTGACCACAGTTGTTAGTATATTTAAGGCCGATCAGTTACGCTTGACATCAAGGAAACGTGACCAAATTAATATTCTTGTAAAAGCTATTCCTCCCTCTTATAGTTGCCCTATTTATGGTTTAATTGAACATTAGAGAGGGACTTTCTTGATTACTATTGGTTCCATGTTATTCATTATTATACTACTGTATGGCGGGGGTTTTTTTCTCAAATAACAAATTTTGGGATTTTTGTAAATCAAAATGGCTGAATCAGCTGTCATATAATAATGTACTGTGTTATCTTGGCTATATGAGTAATTGGCTTTTATCAAGAAGCAATTCAAATTGAAAAATATTCAATTTGAAGCCAATGTGAAATTTAATTGCCACAAAATTTTCCTGCTACAGTATACATTAAACCATACCTGCCGTATGTCAATCACTTACCTATTACTGCATGTACTGTATACATTTACCTACTGTACATTTATACCTACTATGCTGTACATTAATTAATAACATACAACAATCTAATTGTACATCAATCTATACATCTATACCTACTATGATTAAACTGTTCATATACCTACTGTACATCAATCTTATACCTATTATACTAATGTATAATACCTATACAATGTATAATACGTACCTACTGTATTATACATTAGTATAATACAGTAGGTATTATACTATACCTACTGTATACATCAATCTATTGCACAACATATACCAGTACACTTCTTTAATTTGTTTGGTATGCTCCCTTTAAGCTCATGAATCTTATTGCAATCCATGCAGTTGCTATGCCATAGCTATTCCTCTTTATATATCTACTGTACATTAACCATATACTTACTGTA
Organism: Chalinula nematifera; assembly: GCA_036873525.1. Classification (NCBI taxonomy): domain Eukaryota; kingdom Metazoa; phylum Porifera; class Demospongiae; order Haplosclerida; family Chalinidae; genus Chalinula; species Chalinula nematifera. The sequence goes on from JAYJLX010098558.1 coordinate 43,998, forward strand.
CATTAATCAAAAGTTATTAATCACCATAGACTGATGATATTAAGGCTGACTCACTTTATAAACATAAATTAAATATATTCGTAAGATGTGTATAAACCGTTCATGTAGTGAGTAGTTTGAATGTTGTCACACAAACAATTTGTATACTAGCTCTTCCTGTGTATTGGCTTTCGTAATATATACATTATGTTTATAGTGTGAAATCAGCCTTTAATTACTATGTATTTGTATGTATTGCATCCTTTCATTAATACTATAGTTACAGCTGCACATATACCCAACATCAGTATATATACAGTACTGTGTCCTGCACTATACTGTATAGGTCAGTCCAGCTAATTATAGGCCCCTTTATGACTTTAAAAAAATAATCGTCAGCAAAAAAAAGTATTCAAAATCAGAGTGTTCAACTTGTACTATTTTGAAACTGGCACTCAACTGATACATAAATATTCATTACTTTATAGTGCAGTAATATATTATAATAACATAAAGAGAAAATACACATATAACTAATGCTAGTTGGCTTTGCAAATTATTATTGCAATGATAACATGTACAATTTAAGGTGAAGTATACAATCACTATATTGATTAGGATATGAACTATATTATTAATAATTATGTTAGATTGATGGATAGATTGAATATGACTCAGTGTTTAGTAAACTATTAAATAGCTCATTTACGCCGGATGGTTATTGGTGTCATCATGAGTCTCCTCCCATCTCACATATTCTGCTGGATTCACCATTCGATCGGCATTAAAAGAATCATCGGATAGCGGGCTCATTTCTCGAGAAAAAACAGCAGTAGTATGTCTAGCGTATGCTATTTTGCACTTCTTACATATCCAACGAATACAGTAGCAAATAACGATAATTAAATGCATAGTCAGTATTGAAACTCTAAAGTAAGCAAGTGTAAAATAGTATTGAAACTCATTATTGTCCAATACCACAAACAAACCATTTAAGGTAAAGGCCTGCAGTGTGAACGTAATGGTGACATCGATTAGTGTATGTGAAAATCTCTTATATGGCCGAAACATGACTAACAAAATGATGAAAAAGGAACACAGCCCTATTTGGACTATTAATATACCAGTAGGATGCTGTGAAGGGAGGCAGTACAAAGACATTCCCACCAGCTGGAATATGAAGTGCATTCCTGCAAAATGTCGGTAGTCATGTTTTTTTTCTGTAGTGCCATTGCTGTAGGGAGCTGTGAATACATCAGTTACTGATATTAACAGATCCTTTCTTATCTTCACTCTATTGAGACATGACTGGAACCACTTGAAAGGATACACTGAGAGATAAACCACTGGTACAGTAATGAATACTATTAACACTATCAGGGCTAGAGTACCTGCTAGACCATGCTGCCATGTTTGGAAATATTTCTGAGACCCGTCAAAAAAGTAGATGATTTCGTTTTTAAACGTTGTTCTATGAAGCAGTTTGAAAGATGTTGCTGCTAGCTGTGTGAAGCACAAGGTATACACTGAAGCAATAGTAGTAGGCAACGAAGGTTGGATGTCCAACATTCGCCAAAAGCGAGCCAACAAATAATGAATTGGTCTAATAACCCGTACAATACATCTATAACCCCTGTTATAACCAATGACACAAAGATATATTAGAAACAGCATAAGAAAAGGGTAGAAAGCGATCATATACCAGATTAAGATGGCTCCCAATGCTGAGGTGCTCTGGGAAATGCATATGGAAAAGTTGTGGCAGGAATGAGGGTCAGTGCCAAGACCACAGGATGGCCAATATATGAAACCCAGGTTCCAAATTGTGCTTGTAGCTAATTGGTACAGGATGTCATAGTATCGTTCAGTATAGCGATACATGACTACAAACCATGATGGATAGCCAATTGATGGAAATGGTATTGTCATTATTTGACAGAAGAACACATAAGCATTGAGTGATCCTTGATTAAGGTTGACATTCAATATGGTTATTATAGCTATCATAATGGTTACTGGTATAAACTCTAACAGTATTAATAAAATCCATCCTATTAGAACATCTTGCTGATCACAAGGAACACATGACAAATAAGGTGAGTTTATAGCTACACTGTAACCTTCAATACACTGACTACACAGGTCACCATGACGATTACCCATACAGGAGTATGTTGTTGTAACAACATCACTAAACACATTCTGGCCGTATATACTGTGGTTGACAATGCTCATGGTAATTTTTGCAGAGTACGGTAATGGACACTTACCAGTATATTGGCCATTGATGGAATCATTGGAGCATATTCCTGGTGTTATACTGTTCGTAGTATAAACAGGTATGGAAATGCACCTGTATTTGAACTGGATCGAGGGAGCAATACAGCTGGTGGAGCATTGGACGGAAGTGTCCAGCGAGTCGGTGAGGTCAGCACACCTGTCTTTGCTGCTAACTTGATGATAGTAGTTTTGCTGGTTAACAATGATAGTCTCGTTGATAATAATATTGAACAGATTCAGTTTCATTTTGGACTTGTCTAATGTGATAATACTGTCATTCCTGTTGTGTGACATTGTAATATTATCAAGAGCTAGAATGTTTATATCATGAGAATCGTTCATAAGTGATAATCCACTAAGTGCCTGAATATCTGTGGAATAACAGCTGTACACAAACAGTCCACGGCTGTTGTTAGTTATTACACTGGAACGGACTTCGAATAGATAAATAGGTAGTTTGAGTACAGTCAGTGCTGCTCCTCCATAGGCTATATCCTCTATGATGGGGTTACCATGGCTGTAATCATTGTTGGTTATACTGGAATCAATGATTGATATATGACGAGAAGCTGAGTTGTCTCGGTAGAAATTAAGCAATACGATGCCTCCACTGATGCTGTCATCATCAGTAGACTCTGTTACTCCTCTCCCTCCTGTTACTATACAGGTGCTAATGGTGGCTTCAGTTGAGTGTAGCAGTAGTCCCGAGCCCTGGGAGTTCTGTATGGTCATGTTAGCTAGTAATACATAATGGCTGAATGCAATGAGAACTGCAGCAGGTTGAAGACCTCGTGAATAAGGGAAGAAGTTCCCAAAACCATATAATAATAGAGGTAGTCGGTGATCATAGCCACATTGGTTCAGGGTTATTAACTCCAATGTTACATTGAAGCAGTTATAAATGTATATTCCAGCTGATGGTTCACAGTTCAGTATGGTTTGTTCAGTATTGGTACCCCTGATGGTTAGTTGTACATTAGCCTCAGAGCGGCAGGTAATATTGTTTACCATGCTGTTTTCAAGTGTATAGTTTCCAGGATTGACTTGTATCAGAATGTTTGAAAAAGTTGTGTTTTGTATTTCCTGGAGAGCCATGTTGAAACTGGTAATACAAATTACTCCACTTTGATGTTGTTCATTGTTGCTGCAGGAGCCATTGTCACCTGATCCATCCACTATAATAACTATATTTGAGTTACCATCGTATACATCAGCAAGACTGCGGGCTGAAACGAGAACAAGTAACACTATAAAAAAGGTCCACCATGTTGATGATGGTGTTGCTAGCATTAATGGCATTTCAACTTAATAGAAAAATAAAATTTGGCCACGGCTTTATGTTTACTTATCAGTGGGTTGACAGTTTATATACTCTCCCAAGCCACCGTAAACTACACAGTGTATTGACTCTCCTGCTCTGCTCTACAATACAAGCAAGCAAATGCATACCACTGAGCATGAGGTGTTTCTGACCACAGCTGTTAATAGTATATTTACTATTATTTAAGGTTAAACAGTTATGCTTGACATCATGCGAAACATGACCAAATATCCATGTATAATCATCCTATTCCCCCTCCCCCTCTTATAGTAGCCCTATATATGGTTTAGTTAAACATGAACTTTCCTGGTACTATTGGCTCCATGTTGTATACGTAAATCCATCATTATCTACTACTGTATGGGGGATTTTTTTACCAAATTCTGGGATTTTCATAAATCGAAATGGCTGAATCTGTTGTCATTACAATGTACTGTATGATCTCATGTCACTATGAATAATTGGCTTTTATCAGGAAGCAATTTAAAATAAACATACTGTACACCAATGCCTACTATACATCAATTTATATACCTACTGTACAACAATCCATATAATTATACCTAATGTACTATATTAACCTATATACCTACTAAACATTAATCATATACCTACTGTACATTAATCTTGTACCTACTGCATGAGCTGACATCAAGCAAATATACCTATATCAATCTATTACTACTATACATTACTGTTCACACCTATACAGTGGAACCTCTGTTTAGTGGACAGAGTATTTCGTCCATTAAATGGAAGTGTCTTTTACACACAGGTTGTATTGTACAGAAAATAATAGGTTCCACTGCATACCTATAGTAATACATTTCTTGGTAAGCTCATATGAATCTCATTATGAAATCCAGTTGCTATGGAGCTAGGTGTGGCTCATAATTTTTGCCACACCCCTATGGCTCACACCCCTATGGCTTACACCATGCATTGGGTAATGATTTAGGTATACTTGTAGTATAGGCAGTTTGCATCATTAATCAGCTAATACACGTAATTATAGACACTAATACTATATTAGGTGTATTAGCAATACAGCATGAGGGTATCTGAATCATCATCATATACAGCCCACAGTCATATGTTGTATGCTATTAGTTCAGACACGTTAACTATATGACCTCTGTAATTTTCCCCATGTGTAAAGAGTACAAAATGCGTCATACTTAAGGCATTGGAAGATTTTTCTACTGCTGCATGATAGCTTTTAAAAAAACACTTGATATCAACACATTGCTTACATGAGAAGAACGCCCAGGACAAGACGAACATCTTTATTCTAAAATGAAAGCTGTAGTACAGTCTGTCGTAAAGGTAATCTTGTTTAGTATATGCGGATCAAATGATTGTGAGCATTCATGATATAATAATGATTGATCTAATTCATGTACTCGGCTTTATAAAATCAAACAGATGCATGTTATTAAATAGCTAATTATTTAATTGCAATAGATTATTAATTTAATTGGAACCCGCACTGCCTATAGTTGTACATTACTTATATACTACTGTACATTAATCACTAATCATCATAAGGCCCTTTTACGACTTAAAAAAATAATGTTCAGTCACAAAAACAGAGAGTATGTACACAACCAATGCTAGCATAAATAGTGGGCAATATTATTGCGGCACATACATAAGGTAGAGAATATAATTATAGTCACTATATTGATTTGGATATAATTGAAGGAGCAATTGATATGACTCAGTGCTCATGCATTTACGTTGGACTGTTATTGCCGTATGTCATCTTGAGTCTCCTCCCATTTTATATACTCCGCTGGGTTCACCATTCGATCGGCATCAAAAGAATCATCAGATAGACTTGTTTCTCGAACTGCAATCTTTATTCTGGATAAGGATTCCAGCACATTGCTTCGCAAGGTGGAGACAACAGCCACAGTATGTCTAGTGTATGCTATTTTGCACTTCTTACACATCCAACAGACACAGTAGCAAATTACAATAAATAAATGCACAGTTAGTATTAAAATTCCAAAGGCTAAAAGTGTAAAGTAGTATTGAG
>JAYJLX010098559.1:0-11456 GCA_036873525.1 Chalinula nematifera
TAACAATATTTAGGATTGCTAACGAGTCGCAAGAGAACACTAAACTATTACTATAGCATTAGGTATAAGGGCCCATCGCACACACAGGGAGAGTGGGACAGGCCATGCCGATCTAATGCAATATCACCTAAGCAAACAACTAAATTACTGATTGATTACAGGGTTATCGAATTTGAGACTATTGAAACATTACCAACTTGAAACTACTTAATAACATTACCAATGTTCTAATGTAAGAGAATAAAGCTTGGTTCACTATATGACACTTCTGGAATGCTACAATTACGCTGGAACATTGTCCAAGGGGGTCAATCAGCCACTTAAATTACGCAAATGCCCAGCTAATGTAACATTGTGAATCACTTTGATGACACTAACACCACTCACACCTCCATTACATTTAGATACGTCATATACCTTTCAATCAAGCTATTCAGAGCCCTAAACAGCATCGCACTGGAATCAGGAGTCATTCCCTCTTCCCACGAGCCCTTCTCTTCTTCTATAACACCAAAAAAACAATATGTAAACTTGCATGTATATGTATAAATCATACATTATATACATGTATATGTACTGTACTGCACCTGTACATGTGTAGATATGAAATTAAGCATACAGCGTAGTGAGTATACATGCATTATAATAATAAAACACACATTACAAAATGAGGTTGTGGGGAGGCTTTCTATTACTGGCCTTTGATCTAAAACATAATCAAAGCGTGGATGAAATCAATACTACAACATCTTTATCATTATTGTAAGTAATGATGGGGAGTTATTTATACACGTAGCAATATTACATGCACTAACAGACTATAGTCACCCAATGCAACCATTGTACCATTCAGTACAGAGCACGTACAGTAGATGTATATTGTGTCTTATGTACACAGTATATACTGGAATCATACACACATACATTGTACATATATACGAATATACATACATGTACACCATTGTACCTTTCAGTTCAGAGGACAGTTTACTGGTGATGTCCGGAAGAGTAGTGAAATAGAATATCCAGAGATCTTTACCTTCACCGCTGGTTCCATCAGTCGAGGGAGACTGTCTCCTCCATGAACAGGCATAGCTACATACAATAATACACATGTGTACATGTACTGCATATATGGTATTAAACTGGTGTATATAATGCAAAGGATGAGGGGGGAGGGGGCTCAAGCAGTTTCTACATGTACTAAAAAAAAAGGAAAACCTAATGAAAAGGAAAGAAATTTTTACTTTAAGCCTACAACAATAGGGGGCGGGGGAGGGGGGGGAGTTACTTTAAAAGGAAATAGCTTTTACCAGGTAGATTCTGTTTCAATACAGGAGTCAGATCTAAAGGTGTTCATGTAATGTAATGGTCTGGCTCTATACAGCAGTCATCACCCATGGTTAAAGGACTGGTGTACCATAATAGACCAAACAATATACTATAACCCCAAATTATTAATAACTATTAATAATCATAGGAACCCGCCCACTGTGGGGAGGGAACACAGTGGTAAGCAAGGGCTGTTGGGGTGATTGAAACATTATCATGTACATGTATATGGTCAACCAGTATATTGCCTGTTTAGTAACATGTACTACAAAATGCAATAATTCAATTTCTTATCAAACGATCCTAAATAAGCCAAAAAGGCCTGTAATTTGGAATAATAAATTATAATAATAAGCAAAAGGCGATTGAAAAGGTATTAAAATGAAAACAAATAAGACTCTATTTAAACAATATAATTACATGTACATGTACCGGAAACATACATGTTTCCATGCAAACTTCATGCCAACAGATCATATCATGATCTGCCTTATCCCCCCCCCCCTTCCCCCCCTCCCTCCCTCCCTACCCTTCATTCTTCTCCCTCTATCTCTCTCTCTCACCCATCGTTAAGAAGGTTGGCGTATGATGTGAGAACCGGATCGGATTTGGGAGTCTCGAGTGTGTTATTTATCGGACCAATGTATCGAACCCACTTCAAACCCTCAACATCTGCCTATAGGAGAAGATACAGGGAGATAAGGTAGGACATAATACACACACACATACACATACATAATTATACATTACAATAATGAGCAAAAGAAGCAAAAATAAAAATGGTACAAGTTAGGCTGAGTCAATTACAATAAAACACTTTCCCCATCACTCTGAGTATTGGATAATTAGCCAGTATGCTGTAATGGCAAAATCAATCAATATTCATTGATTTAATAACCATAATTACCAATTAATAATGTTATTAATGAGCTGCTAGGGTTAGGTGGTAAAAAAGCTATAAAATGGTAGATAAAAACCAAGCAAAACATTTGGATAGCATGACTTCCATGGGTTAAGAGGTTACTCATATATCAATGGCCAGAGTATGAAGGTACACAAGTTGAAATTTTAACCCAGTACAACCCTAGTAGGCCCTCTACAGTTAGAATTCGTAGACTGATACTTTTTCACTTAAAACACGTCACTATGATGTGTGAGCAGTCACCTCCAATTACAAAGACATTGATTACTGATGGGCATTAAATGGAATGGGCATTAAATGGAATGATAAACAGGATAACACCTTACTACATTACAGTAATATTCTATCCATAAAAGCAAATACATGTACATTGCATAGGAGGTACAACAGTGTCCACAATAGAGAGGTTCCACTGTACGCACAAATATACATGTATTGCACTCAAGGTACATGTACAATCAATTGTACAGCGTAAAAAAATGAAAAATAAAAAACAAAAATAACGTTATTTCTACTTGCCCTTAAATTTGAAAAAATAAGGCTATGATTTTATTTTCTAAGAGCCAAAATAATTCTAATTAAAGAGCACTTGTATGAATGAGAATTTTCCAAGTATCAAGCACTGATAACCACCATCTTATAATTATAAATAAAAGTAACGCTTTTGCTTAAAGTGTTTGGTCACAGTTTATGACTACTTTAGACTCAAAAACTCATTAAAGGCAATGTTATAGTAAATATAAACAGTCTGGTATTAATAACACTGACATATTTACACTTGACAGTAACAAAATAAAATTATCAATCACGTTTCTGATTTGTAGATACGCTATAATTATGAAGGTCAAAAAAAAGAAGCCTATTCGATGATTGGAGGAGCTCATGATTGAAGCAGCTAACAACAAATTACGGTAGTAAAGATATGATATATATTATAACAATACTCAGTTAGCTTAAAACAATGCCCATAAGCTAATGGCTGACCATTCATGCCTTTATGAGGAAAAAAAAAAATTTGAAAAAGAAAAAAAAAACATTGATAAGAAAAAATGGCGGATTTACATTCAACTTTAGAGCTTCTAAGCGAGTCTTTATAAATAAGACTAACTAACAGACGTTTATCATGCACTTTTGACAGAGGTACTCACCAATTTAAAGACGTTAGAGATGCAACCCGCCAGTCCGGAACTTGGTTTATTATCAGATAAGGAGGCCATTGTGATGACTAACTCGGCAAGATGGCTGAACTATAGGCGAGTCCAGAAGGGTTTATTGGTATTATATGTCATGGACGCTTCCAAGAAGTTCTCAAACCGATGGAGTAAACCAGTGAAAACACTCGAGGAAGGAAACAAAATGGCCGATTTTCTTTTTGTGTAGCAGGTCAACACTCAACACGGGATCCGGTAGTATCCGGTCATATACGGTATGCCCGCGAAATCAATAAATCAAAATCGGCCCTCGCGCGCTCGTGGCACGTGGTAGTATTTGTTTACAGAATCTGAGAATCACAGTGACTGAGTGAAGTGAATTACAGAACCAAGTATATAATCGTGCAAGTGATGGAGGCAACTCAGGCAAGTATGGACATCCAAGAACCGCCATTTCAGATTCAGTGTTTCTCTTGTGGCAATTGGCTTTCATCAAACGATTTAAGGATATCTCTAGAGTAAGTGAAAGCTTTATTGAAATTCAGCGGCTCCATTTTTTTTTTTTTCTTTTTATTTATTTATTTTTTATTAGAGGGATGATGCCCTATCTTACCAACTATGAGTATACTTGTTCTAACTGCTCGGAAGAAACCCTCTTGAAGAAACCAGCAAGTAAGAACAATAATACCCTAATCAGCAATTCTGTTCAGCTTTGTACTGGAATTTCCAAGTGACACACGTAGGTTGTTGTCATTTCAATGCGCGTTTCAATGTGAAGATGGCTCCTTAGACAAAGCAAATGAGGCTAGCAAAGACCAAGGCAAAGACGCATTAAGCAACTGTGGGAGAAGCAGTTGAAAGCTATTAGAGAATAACGTATTTCATAAGCACACCTACGACAAAGATGTCTGCTACCTAAGCAGTCCACCTCCTCTTTCATATTCATTTCTAAGTATTTTGCTGTCAAGGTCTTCAGTATCTCTCTTAAAGCTGGTTGGATGTCAACAGAGAACGATATATACTGATTAAAACATGTGGTTTATTTGCCAATCTTACCACTTGAGATTTCACCAGAAGTTTTGTCCCAGAGCTAAACGAGTACACTTTCTTCATACCCTCCCAGTGTGGCTCTGTGCAAGGGGTGTGGTTTGGCAAAGCAAGACTATAAGAAATTGTGTTTCAAAATACAAATCAAAATATAGTTACACATCCACATATAGGATAATTATGGTGGGTGGAGCCTTGTTGCTATAACGATGCTTTTTATCAATTACATGATCTTTCATCCTGTCCATATGCATTATTACTCCTGTTTTGCTCGTCAGGTTTCATACAAGTTGGAATAACTACCATTGCTAATCTAATGGCCAATTCCGCTCGTGCCACTACCGATGAAGAAGCAATGGCTACTAGTCCCAAGACTCATTTTGATTTAGACAAGGTAGGCAAAGTGTGACGTATACCTCCCTCCTGTCTAGCTCCGTCATAATATTATGTTTATATTTATTATATTTCACAGGATATTTACCCCTTTGTTTGGGACCATTGGGACACACTCTGCACCAAGAGAAGTAAATCTGGTAACTGGAAGTCTAACCTACTCATGAAATTGGTACAGTTAATAAATAGATTGTATTCTTTATGTCCCTCCCCTTTATCCCTTAACCACCTTGACTCCCTTTATTAATTACAAATTAGCTACCAATCCCCTTATTTCCTCCCTCCCTCTCCCATTGTGGTGCATCCTCTGCTGTGTTCCCTCCCCCACAGTGGGCGGGTCCATGTGATTATTAATAGTTATTAATAACATGGGATTATAGTATATTGTTTGGTCTATTATGGTACACCAGTCCTTTTACCATGGGTGATGACTGCTGTATAGAGCCAGACCATTACATGAAACACATTGACATATCTTCAATTATAATGATTATGTAGGAAGGGTCTGGCTGCAATGCAATACTGTTTTCATTCTAGTGGAATGTATTAGGTCACTAATGCATAGGCGTTTAACAAAGTAAATTAACATTCTTTAAGGAAGCACGTGAGCAAGCATGGCTGAAAGTTGAACAGTAGAAGTGTTTTGTTTTCTTTCCTGTGGAGCAGATTCGACTTACAATACAGTCAGGCCGTAGAACTGTGGAAAGTATGAATATAGCGAACGGTATATTACTTTGGTGTTCAAACTGCAATCATATACTATGCTTTTGCCGTATCCAGTCGGCGGTAAAACAACCATAACATTTTTCCCATTCAACAACAAAACTATGGCCTCCTTTTGCTTTTCCTTAATGAACCTCAACTTCGGTGCTGCTCTTGTGACTCTCATCCATGTCCGTTAGTACGGTTCGACTATAAAATACTGTATTAATGATTACATTTCTGAAGTTCTTTCAGTGATGTTGCTGTATACTGCAATTTGATTGGACCACCGTTTTTTGGACTGCCAGAACGAAAACGGTATTGCGTTACAACCAGACCCTTCCTCCAAGCGAAAGGGCAGCGCCGCCAGACTACCAGCTAATGTAGTACTAGGGTTTAGTTCCATAATGCTTAAATATGTACATGCCATGTATACCTATACTGTTATATTTACTGAAATACGTATAGTAAAGTTTTTTTCCTGTTTTGCTTTAATTGTTTATCTTTGGCTGTTTTCCAATGAATATCCTTATAGACAAACGAGACAATTATCTTTGAAGAAAAAGATGGCAAATATGGTCTCATAGATCAGGTTAACTAGCCATATGTAATTAACATTCGTTTAACTGTTGAGTAATTGTTTATATACTGCAGGACCTGACTACCATTGGACCAAAGAGATACGAGAGTAAAACCCTGCCACAGAAATCCAGCGGGAAGTTGAAGCGAAAGGCTGACACTACTCAAAACATAGCTAGTGCTAAGAAATCAAAAAGGTCAGGAAAATGCACCCACTTGCATGCGATATATTCTAATTAATGCCCAGCCTAAAATGCATTTCTAATTAATGCTCACCTTTGTCCTGTAGTGATGGTAGCACGGTCAGTAGTAAAGGACACTCGTTTGGTTATCCATTGGAGTCACCATTTAACAAGGTATAGAATATATTGCCTGGTTCTAATTAATGCTCATCTTTATACCATCTAATTTTCCCACGTGTTTTCTATAAATCATATTGCTCTTTTATTTTCCTAATTAATGCCCACTCATTCTCTGAATAATTATGTGATTATTGCCTTAGCTTATACTTAATCTCTATCTAATGTCCACCACCCCTTATTACTATAGGATGGCTATCGATACTTCCTAGCTGAAAAGGATCCACATTCTTCCATTAAATTGGATTCAGAGGATATGGCAGGGAGACCCATCCCTCCTGAGATGTACAGGCCGTGGGTAGCACCTTCCGTACTCCTTGCGCTACATGATAGAGGTCCACTATATCTACATGTATTTTTCTTAGTGCATTTGTTGTCTAGTATTACCTATTTCAAAAGATATTTTACCGCCATACATTGTAGATTGACTTGTTGTACCTTTAGGTACTGCATATTGAAATGCTTCATATATATTGATGACTATGTAGCTGTTTGTTGGCCAATGACTGTGTACTTGCATTAACAATGTATTGCAACAATTTTGTTATTATCTGTGAACCTCACTCGCCTTGTTGTGTGTAATATTAGTCCATTGTTTTGAGTAGTTGATTATAAAAAAAAAAGAACAGTAGCAGAGGATGGTTTCGATCCATCGACCTCTGGGTTATGAGCCCAGCACTCTCCCACTGCGGCACTCTGCTGATTGTATTTATGTATACAATCAGTCAGCCATTGTTGTATGCATAGCTGATTAAAAGTGTTGTCTAGACCGTATTGGCACTGGTAGAGCTATAATGCATATAGAGGTGGATGAGATTAAAGGAAAATGTTTAAAGTTAATTTCACAATTAGTTTATTTCATTAACCCTTTCATTATTTGATGAGTTTTTAACCCTTTCATTACATGATGAGTTTAACCCTTTCACTACACGATTGTTTAAACCCTTTCATTCTCTTTTAGCTCCCCAAATTAAAGTCCATGACAACAGACTAACTTGTACAGGTGATAGAGGATACAGCATGGTTAGAGCTAACCATGGTGAGTCACACACACACATAGATACCCCTTCATGTTTATGGTTATCTATACTATTAGGTGTATCTGAGGGAACTTGGTATTTTGAGGTAAGCAGTGAATTGTGGGTCTGCATGTTGATGTTGGTCTCTTGTTTCGTAAAGGTTAAAATAGATGACTTGTCTGAAGAAGCTGCTACTCGTATAGGATGGGGTCAGAATTTAGGTAATCATTAAAATATTGCATACAGGCCAAATGACAATCCCCTATTTCCTTTAAGCATGTACAAATAGCCTTACAAATATACTTACAAGAAAATGTGCACTCTACCAAGTATTTACCAAGTATTCTGCCCAGCATGATATCTGAGGTGGTTAAATTTGAACTAGAGCGCCATTAAATAGGCATTTTAAGTGTTTTTTCTATAGTAATTTTAAGTGGTAGAATAGCTCCATAGGTGGTAAATTTGATTTTGAGGCTGACCACCGTAAGCAAAAACACTGTCTACTTGAGAAACCAATCAATCATATGTATTCCTTGAGTTAGGAATATTAGGATGATAGTATCAAATTACATACAATAGAGAAACCACTACAGGTGACAACATATGTTATGTGGGATTGTTCTAAAAAGAACAGATCATCACAAAAGCCAACTAAGTGATAGCTTATTTATTGCTGTATAATTGCTGATTTTGTGTGATAAAAAATCTATGCATGTATATAATTATCTTAATACGTTCCTTTCCAGGTAACCTACAAGCTCCGTGTGGTTATGATAAACTCAGTTATTCGTGGCGTTCTAAGAGAGGTACAAAATTCCATCAGAGCAGAGGGAAGCACTATAGGTGAGAAAATGGCCATTATTTATCCACATGTTGCAATGTAAGGTTACTCTTTCTTTACATACAGTGAGTCATACTCAGAAGGTGACACTGTAGGGTTTCTGATCCACTTGCCACATTACCCAACAAAAAGTAAGTTTAATCCACTCTTGTATTTACAGTAATACATTGTAACTGTTAAGGGGGGTGTGGCTCAGTATTTGAGAGGTGTGGCTCAGTATTTGAGAGGTGTGGCTCAGTATTTGAAAGGTGTGGCTCCGTATTTGAAAGGTGTGGCTCAGTATTGTTGCACTAAATCTATCAAAAGTTGTAGTAATCATGCATGGCCATCAGCCATTAGTCCAGGGATTGTAGTTTGTAAAAGAGTATACTCACTTGCTTTCAATAGTGTAAAAATGTTACAGATAGAACAATTGTGTGTTAGTCAATGTAAACAAATACAGATGCAGGCTTCGGCACTAGAATAGAATTCCACCATCACAAATGTACTTTATTTAACATTGACTAACGTAATACAAGGTATATATGTATTTCTAACCACGTTCAGTCAGTAGTCACTGGCATTTAATTGTTAAATTGTAAATATGTCAGGGTACGGAGACCACAAACTCACCGGCATCCCTCAAAAGTAGGAGGGTCACCAATCGGTGGTCTTTCGTCCCTTCAAAAATTTACTGAGAACTGTATAAGTTCCAAAGATCCCGCATTACCAGGACCTGTTATTTTCCTTACTCATTAGTTTAAGGCTGGAGAGTAAGAGGGTATCTGGCTCTGGTTTTATAGCCAGCAATGGTGCATATCTATTGTGGTTTTGATAGTTATGAATAGATTCATTAACAAGTGAAGCATTTCATTGACAAGTGAAGCCCAATAGAATGCACATCACATGCCAATATTTATATAGCATTGCATATTCAAGACCACAATGCCATAATGTTTTGTCTTTTGTGTTCTAGACTCACAAATCATATGCCATAGCTACTGAAGTTGTTTTGTAATAACTAATAACATTTAATGACTATGTATTTGTGAATTAAGGGTTCTAAAAATTTAACACTCAGTTTAGAAAGATGTTTACCTCCTTTAGAAATACCTCATCCACCAACAATCAAAGACAAGGTTAGTAGTTCACAGTTGACATGTATGAAGTAGGTGTGTCCCTTAATAAGGGGAGGGTTTCATATGTATGTACGTACGACGTATGTATGTATGTATGTATGTGCTAATGTATGTATTTTAACCATTTAAAGGCATTGATAAAATTCAAAAACTACTTCTATTTTGAAGTCAAAGACGATCCTGTTGAAGATTACGAAAAGGTTTAGGATAAATCATTGAAACTAAAAAAAATGATAAATATAATGTCTTTCCTTCAATACACAGTCACTCAAGATCTTGAAGGACTCAAAGGTGAGATAATCTAGACAATCATCGATCCATATACCAATATTGTATACTATTGATTCTGTTTTATGCTATACTGTAGATTGTGTTCTATAAGAATGGTATCAGCCAGGTAACAATTTTAGCTCAATTTGCATAGTCATTTTGACAGTTTGTTGATTTCAAATTAAGGGTGTGGCATTCACTGATTTGTACCAAGGAACATACTACCCTGCTATCTCGCTCTACAAGTCATCTGTGGTGAGTTATCCTACGCTACGTAGGTTAGTGGGTGTGTCTACAGTAGGTGGGTGTGGCATCTTTAATATATCCAGTGGGTGTATTGTTTATGTATTGTGGTTTACGATCCTCCTTACTCCCACCCAAACACACACCTGTTACGGAAGATAATGTAACACAATCTAACAAATAGCTTACATAATTCAAACGTGTCTTTGTATATACACTCCCATCTCCCACTGTTTGGGGGGGAGAGAGGGAGGAGGATATAGGACTATTGTGATGATTTACTGGTGTTATTGATAGTTTGTGCTTATGCAGTCTCACTATTTGAACATGTACTTACGTCAATATGCCCACCAATTATCATTCTTTTAAATCCTTATTTTTTTGCCAATGTCCTGCATTGTGATCTCATAGCTACACCATTAGTAGTGTTGGGTTTATAGTGGGAGTAGTAGAGGGTCAAAGTTGCATCCCTTTTCCTGTTTATATTGCATGTTGTTCACACCTTTCAAACTGGGCTGACACTTGGTGGCAACTGATTTGATTGGTCAATGCAGTCTGTGACATAATATTACAAGGTCACTGACACTTGGTGGCAACTGATTTAATTGGTCAATGCAATCTTTGACATAGTATTGCATGGATAATTATGTAAAGCATTGTTTCCTGGTTCAGTTTTATTCCATGCCCTCACTCACTGCCAAACCTGTTCCATTTAATGCCCACCAGAAGCCACGTATTGGTAGTGTAAATTAATGTCGATGTTGTAATTTCCACAAACTATAACATGATTTCACATGTAAACACACTAGGTAATTTATAGTAACCTTTCTTACAACATGCAAACTGGTGTTATAGGTACAACGAATGTACACATGTGTGCATGTATGTGTGTATGTATTTATGTATGTATGTATGTATGTATGTATGTATGTATGTATCTATGTATCTATGTATCTATGTAATGTATGTATGTGATAGTTATACTATGTTTCTTTCCCATGACAGGTTTCTACCAATTTCGGTCCCAAGTTTGATTTCCCACCCTGCGATGACATCAGCTTCAGACCTGTAAGTATGATATGTATTTATGTAAGAGATGAGAAATTTTAGTCACTGTGCGTGCTAATTGATTGGACGAGAAGTTTCTATTAAGAGGCATAATACAGCTGTATATAACACTAGTGTTACTGCCTTTAAGTAAAGGCACTTCAATATAGTCCTATAGGGTGGCCGTATGGCTAGTGTTGCTTTAAAAAGGTTTCATTATAAGTTATTTTTATTTTTGTTTCATAGATGTCAGATGCTGCAGATATGGCTGCCATTCGTCAGACTGCATCTGAGATGATGTTTCACGTTGATTCTAAACTGGCCAGTCGAACCACTGCTCAGTATCCTTCCAATTATAAATTTGCCAATCAGCAACAACAGTAGTAGACCTTTATTAGCGTGGCTTTGGAGGGGGGGGGGGGGGGGGGGGGGG
>JAYJLX010098670.1:11029-22107 GCA_036873525.1 Chalinula nematifera
CACAATAAAACTGCTGAACTTCTCCTATCATATGGGGCTGATCCTAATATTGGAAATACTAATGGTACAACAGCAATCTGGTTATCATGTTTTAATGGCCATTACGCTGTAACAGAAATCCTTCTAAAACACAAAGCTGATCCTACTGTATCAGATAATGATGGTTGCACACCATTGATGGCTGCCACTCAAGAAGGGTATCATAAAATAGTCCAAATGCTATTAGTACAGGAAAGAGTTGATCCAAACTCAGGAGTAAGCATTGATGGAGACACTGCCTTAATCCTTGCTAGCCAAAATGGCCACAATGAAACTGTTGAACTGCTACTATTCAATGAGGCTGATCCTAATATTCAAAACAATGATGAACAAACAGCAATCTGGTTATCATGTTTTAATGGCCATTACACTGTAACAGAAATCCTTCTTAAATATAAAGCTGATCCCAATATATCAGGTAGTAATGGTTGGACACCATTGATGGTTAGTAGTTATAATGGAGATTATACAATGGTTAAAATGTTATTAATGCAAAAAATAGTTAATCCAAACTCAAAAAACATTGATGGAGACACTGCCTTAACCTTCACCAGCAAAAATGGCCACAATGAAATTGCTCAACTACTCCTATCAAACAGGGCTGACCCTAATATTAAAAATAAGAATGGTATAACACCAATCGTTTTCTCATGTTTTCATGGCCATTATACCATAACAGAAATCCTTCTTAAACACAAAGCTCACCCTAATATATCGGATAATAATGGTTGGACACCATTAATGGTTAGTAGTCATAAAGGGTATCATAAAATAGTCCAAATGCTATTAGTACAGGAAAAAGTTGATCCAAACTCAGGAATAAGCATTGATGGAGACACTGCCTTAATCCTTGCTAGCCAAAATGGCCACAATGAAACTGTTGAACTGCTACTATTTAATGGGGCTGATCCTAATATTCGAAACAATGATGGAGAAACAGCAATCATTTCCTCATGTTTTCATGGCCATTACACAGTAACAAAAATCCTTCTTAAACACAAAGCTGATCCTAATATATCAGATAATAATGGTTGGACACCATTGATGGCTGCTAGGAAAAAGGAGCATCATAAAATAGTTGAAATTTTACAAAATGTTACGTCAGAACAGGAAACATTTGATATATAATTAAAGCATGAATGGTATTTTTTAAGAGATTAAACTACTCATATATAATCATCACTCTCAAATCATCAGGCTATAATCATAAAAATCAAGCTGAAGTGTACATTATTCAGTTCCTGGTATACTGACTTAATATGTCCTGTCTGACAGAATATGCAGCATCATCAGATGATTAATGATGCACCTCAATTAAGGTGATTCACTTTTTCCTGGTTAATATTCCTGGCATCTTTCCATAAACAGTTGCCCTATATAATTATACTGACATCTGCCCATGTGATGTATGGCATGCATGGAGAGCATAGAATGTCACTGTCATTTCTCCAGTATGCTTCAGCTATATGAGCAAGGAAAGGACTAAGTATACCCATAATTTTGGATTGCGCATTGAGGTACATAAATTATAGATTTATGACTATAAGTTTAATTTATACCATATACTTAATTTTTGTTCTTCTAATTGAAGGCCACAGCTATATGATTGTATACATGATCCTGTGCATGTGGATGCAAATGATGAAGAACTCGTTGAAACGGCTATTTATAATTATTTAGCAAGGTATATTGAATTGTAGGGTTTTATATAACTTCACTAAATGTATCATAATTAATTAACAAAGAGGTCAGCACTTATAATAAATTGTATATGCATGGTATGAAGAAGGCAATAATTATTGTTATATATATAGCTATATATTATATAAATTAAAAACATGCAGATGCAGAACTTAATTTTTAACTTGAACTATATGACTTGAATGACGATCACACGTCACAGCTAGTGGATCAAAGCTTATATGAATGATATGCGGACTGCTTTAAAGATGTTTCACATAATGCTTTAGCTGCTGATATCTAAACGAAGGTATATATATATGAGTATAATTTAGATATTGAGCTAGAATTGTGATATTTTGCCTTATGTAGCTGTCATGCATTACAATATATAGCTATATACATTGATGATCCATATATATACATGCTAATAACAACGGAACATTCCACCAGTCATCCAGTCATAATACATGAATGAAAATATGTCATGCAGCATGATGGAAACTGCCACTGCTCTGAAGCAAAATATGAGTGTATGAATCTATATTCAAACAAAGGTATCCTAAACATTTATAATCATATATACCCCTTAAAACATTTATGTATTAAAGAAATACCTGATTTATTTCTGGTTTGAAAATGCTTTGTTGCTGCATGGGGCAATATACCTTAATATATCACAATGAGTCATTATATAATGTACAATGAAGGTATAATTAAAGATTACAGTCCTATACACATCACCTAATTATTATATTACAGGAGTACTAATGAAGAATATATAGTGTGAAAATGAGACAAGCCCTATATAACAATAAAGGTTAAAAAAACAATTCAAGTACATATAATTATATGAATAATACTATACATATATTTAGTCTTTCATAGGTCTTCTACCAAAGTATTAATGTATATGTACAGCATTTATCATTGGAACTGAAGACAAACAAAGTGCATGCAGTATTCAAACATGTTCGCCCCACTTTATCAATACTTTAATTGAAGGGGCATGCTTACCGAGTCACTGTATGGACAAGCAATGGAACATTGCCTATAAGGGTTGATGGCTACTAAATCTTGGTTCAAAATTTAAAGTCTAGCTCTATTGTGAGTCCAATAAAGAATACATGCATGAGCCTGACTGTAGACCATGGATTAGAGGAATTGGGGCAATTCACAAGTTATGCATGTCATCAATAACATGCATACATGTCAGTAAGAGTGCTATGGAACAATAATTATACTAAAGATATACCATTGTTAGCAAAAATATCATGGGCTGACAGGGATGATGCGCCATATATTCCCTGAAAAGTGGGATGATAATGCCATATTTTCCCTGTTTCTCATATCATCCCAGAATATATTATATGTACCATAGCTTCAAGGGAAATATGGCCAATATACAACCCTCAGCCCTCGGCTTCCCCTCGGACTGATATCTCGGGGTGCAGGTTGTATATTGAATTGGCCATATATTTCCCTGAAGCCATGCATGCATGGTATATATATCATTACGTATAATTATACTGAACTATTATGCGAATAAAAATGTGCATGCACAATACGTTATACAGCAGAGAGGCACATGCATGCACCGGTTGCCAAAGGGTTAATTGATGATATTTGTGGATATGTTTATATATAGCCTGCTTATACTGAATACTAGATGCTATGCAAGACAGTGCATGCAGTGATTACATGACTGAGTTCATGATAAGCAACTCAATCTGAAACTGTCCATTATAAAATAATATTAGCAAGGTATACGGTAAAACACTGACTGCATGTTAATTGTATAATGTTTTATAACGCTATACTAAATGTATCATGATTAATTAATAGGGCACTTAATTTATATAGAATGGAGATATAAAGAAAAGAATGTTTGGATTAAAAAAGACAAGAATTTTTTAATCATATGACATAAATGAGGAATCGCATCATCCAGTCGACATATAGACATGCTTCAAAAATATGTTTCACATAACATTTCAGCTGACGTATTATAATAAAGGTATAATAGTAAAAACAATTATTATAATAATTATATACTTTGTAAAAAATGAATTGTGAAAGTTACTGAAAAAATTTGATCATGATGATTGTGAATTTCAGTCTTGCACACTTTCATAATTTATTTCAGTAATTGGTACTATTACAGTGGTGCCGAAAAGAATGTTTATATATGGAAGAATAATACTTTTCCACCATTACTTGAATGAAGATCATGTGATGGTGAAACTACGTACTTCCTGTTCCAAACAATAATAGAGACAGCGGCATTTCTGTGATATTTCCTGAAAAAGGTATATGCTATTTTGAATTTAATCAATTGAATAATCAATAATTATTTATCGTAACTATATATATCACTCATGGCATATAGCTGACTCATTCTTATAAATCAGTTATATAATTGAAGAAATGGCTATAGGTACATGCATAGGGATACCTTACTTCACAATGAAGGTATAAAATAATGTAAATAATACATTAATTACATTAATTTATTATTAGGTATTCAACTTACTGTCACATTTATTGATGTCACCATAATACATTTTGTGGATATATAAATGTATATTGCTGTCTATTGAGTACCATATAACTATAAGGAATATATACACCACAGCCATACTAGATCAGAGGAATTGAAGGGAGGGGGCGGAGTAGTATATGCATGTCATTCATAACGCACTATGAACTGACAGATAATGTCCATGTATCACACATATGCAGAATGGAGTACAATGTATAATCATGTTGGAATGTATATTCCACTGAATTGATTGAAAGGAAGAGAGGCTCAAGGGGTACCTATAAAGATGATGTCTGCAAGGGATATGGGATTATGTGCATAATATTATACTGAGATTAAGCTGTTCGCTGAAAAATGCTATACTATATATATGCTTTTATAGCTACTTTTTAGGAATTATTTTAAATTTGATCTTTTCAGAGTCTGATATTATTGCTACCTGCTTACTTATTACCAGCATGTAACCATTGCTGTATATATAGCTATACATCTTAGTTTAGATATAATTCGTCTTTTAGAAAAATAATTAATCACTTTATATACATCACTGTATAAGTATCATATAGTCTGGGGATCCACCCATTCGCAATGCCAATGAGGAAATGGTATAGCAACATGTGTATTCTAATTTCTGCTATACCTTTTGATGTTACTGACAAAGAGTGCATGGGCCCGGGCTCAATGATGTTTATATGCAAAAGATACATGCGCATGCGAGTTAAAAATGCTTGCATCATCAAAAATAATTAATTTTTTTAATTTCATTAATGAGATGAGTTTCAGTGAAATATGCATGTTGCCAGCCCAAGACCAATCCTTGAATTGGTGGGTCGAAAATGTCACCAGACTTGAATATACCATATCCTGAATTCCTGATTGATATATTGAAGACAACAATAGCTATAGGGATCAAGGGAGTTAAACATATTATACATATAGCCTCAGTGGCAAAACAGTTATTATGTACATGGCTATACTAATAACTAGAATTTACATAATGTGTACACACAAATATAATTATGTATATACTGACCAATGCGAGAGCTAGTGTATGATTTCACAAAGTAGTAAAATACATTATTATTACCATGACTTTTGTACAAGTATAGTATACGAACTAATCAGCATAACACATTGATCACTAACCGCCTTTATGGGCCTTGGCTGAGATACACAGTGTATTATGCTTTTGGTAAATTATCCACATATGCTTCAATTTTTTTTTAAAATCAAAATTAAAATCAGCAATAACAATCATATAATTATTATTATTGTGTTTATAAAGAATATCTACATTCAATGCCTCCTGGCATATACAGTACTACTGATTTATTACTAGTCCATTCCAGTCTAATATAACTGGATTGGTTGGCAGGAGCTGTGGGCCGGGCTAGCAATGGCCGTCCAACTATTGATACACTTGGGGGGTCTGGGATATAACACCACCAAAGAATGAGGAACCAACCTATATATATAAGAGAGATACAAACGAGAGGGGAGGTAGGGAAGGAACAATACGAGAGAGAGCTGATGATATAATATACAATATTATATCGAGTAAACATGTATCCCTTCCCACCCCCCCCCCCAGATAATAGGGGTGATTTCATGCTACTAAATGTATCTTATCTACATGTATATACTGGTTGTAAGGGTAAAATGCACACGTTCATAAGTAATAGTTAAAGCACGGCTATGAGCTGATATTGAATTTATCAGTATGAGCTTCCGAGCGAGTCACTAAAAATAGCACAAGAGGAAAGGCCGAGTGTGCTATTTTTAGCAATGAGACCAGAAGAGAATACGGATAAATTTGATATTTATTTTACACAAAGTATATATAGCCGTGCTTTGCTTCATTGTGTTAACTTTGAGATCAAGAGAGCCTTGAAAAGAGCCATACCTGTGAAGATGAGCCATCGTTTATAGCCACATAGTGAGCGTCTTCCCAAGACTCAGTGCAGTATTCCAGTTGCTCAACCGAAAGCTGTTTAAATCATTGGTAGTCGACAACTAATCCCGCCATAGAGTAGTTTCTTTTAATTCAGTAAGAATTGATCCGTAGAAGATGTGGTTGGTAGGTAAGAAATCTGTTTAAGCTGCTGTGTGACTGTCTATAGCTTCTGTGTATCCATTATTATGATTTGACTCACCCCGCCCCTTTCGTTCAATGTTATTATTATTAATTTATTTTTTTTTTGTTTAATCACTGTTATGATACATAATAATCATTGCCATTTTGCATGTGCACTTCCTGTAGTTTCTTGCTGTGCAGTATAAAAGCTGGAGTAAATTCTGCTATCTTTAGCTTAACAGTGCAGACTTGCGTTGTAAAGTACTAGCCCTTGTGGCTAACACTACTGGTCTATAGTACCAACCTTGGTGGGTTGTGGGACCTGTGACTGAGCTAAAGTGCCTTAATAACTGCAGCTGTGCAATAAATCACTTAAGCTAAGCTAGGTTTTCAATATGCGTAACTCAAGGGTTATGTCATACGCAACACGTAATGTAAGATCAAATCTATTTTGATCTTACGGGTTGGGTTGCGTTATTGCGTAAATAATGAATTTATGTAAATTAAAAACTAGGCTTTATTGCCACTGGGACTGTTTTCTCTACTCTTTAGTATGGGAAAAGGCAGTGTAATAAGTAACTATACTGCCACTCTCTCCTTGAGAGAAAGTGAGTCATACTGACTCTTCCTTTGATGTAGAGTTTGATCTCAAAGTCAAACATACAATAAACCATAATAATTAATGATTATTGTATCAAAGATCAAAGTTCATATTAAGTACAGAATTAGTGCAATACTAACCAGGTAGCAGCTCAGTGTTGATTCACCATACGAATAAGTGGCCAGATATTTACCATCTTCCGAGAAACACAGGACGGTGACTTGATGAGCGTGGGCGTTAATCATCTGGGTCTTCCGCTGCTTCAGATCGTACACGCCCACATGACCTGATCGTGACCCCACGGCTAATCTACGATTCTTCAGGCAATAACTGATATTGGGTAATCTATAATTAGATATAATGAGATAGGGAGGGTAATGAATACCATTAATTCAATAGAGAGAGTAAAGGTTACCTGGTAAGAGATGGGAATAGTTCATTTATCATATAGTTACGCTTCTTCAGCTCATCTTGATCAAGACAAAATAAGACAATATCGACAACCTAAGCATGGAAAATAATTATTAATGAATACGCCACTAACTAATTAATATTCATTATTAGTCAATATAATGAATATATACAGTGCTATAGCTCACATCCAATAGTTGTACTGAAACTTGAGCTGAACACTTCTCCAGTAGCGTCCTCATTAACTCAAGTATTTCCACCTTAGCAGCTGGCAATAGAACCTCTGGTTTAGTAACAATACCAGACGTATTGGGGGGAGGAGTCACACCCACCTACAGTAGTAATACATACATTACTAAAAGTAGACACATGATAACAATGGTGGTCTATAAAATGCATAAAAATACACGTATTATACATGTAGTATAGTGTACATATAGCCTTGTGTGTGCATAATGTATGCATACATACAGTACATGTATTACAATGTACATGTACCTACATGTATAGCGCTGTGTATGTATAATGTATATGTATGTATAGCATAGTATGCATAGCATACAAACCTACAGACGATTGGGATTCATCATATTACAATAATGTACGTACATGTATTTACTATATTCACCAATCAAATTTAAAGATCTTTTAGCCAAACGCTTTGACGGCTAAATAGCTGTCTCCATGAGTGGCACAAGAAAAAAAATTATATTATGTATACATGCAGTATACAGTGTTTAGTCAAGCCGTCAAAATGTTTGGTTAAAAAATGTTTAAATTTGCATGATTGGTGAAATATTGACTACATTAGTGTAATAGTATAGTGCTATACCTATATCTGTGGTAGTGATGAATGAGGGGATGATGTACCATGAGGTGAGACTAAGAACAGAGACACTTCCTTAGCAATGGCTGTGATTATGGTAATGGGTCGTAGGAGTACCATCAGGTTCAATGCCCTCCGTGCTATCTCTGCTACGAATTTAATGGCGTGGTGTTTCTTGGCTGATTTATCATCCGTTACAGTTGAAGGTAGTCCGGGTGTTATAGCCAGGTCTAGTAGACCCATCACTATGGCTGGTACATCGATGTAGTTCTCCCAAAGGTGGAACCCACGGCCCATTAGCTCTGCAGCTGAACAACATATAGAGGAGTATAGACTGGATTTATATAATGGCTTTTCCAACAGGAATCCTTGAAGGCATTTGGCAGTCTGTCTGGCAGTGGATGGGTCTAGTATATCGACCAGTTCGGGATTATGATCTGAAAGTAATGAACCACATAATTAATAATAATGAGTAGAATAAGTTCCCATGCTGCATGTAGTTAGGAACATATACTCAAACCCATGTACATATGACCCATATACCAAGTACGATGTATGTACATGTACATGTACGTATGATTAGTAATCTAAGTTCTAATATTAAATGGCTGAGTTTCATAACATTACAAAATGAAAGCACTAAAGCGCTGAACCCTCGCGGTCATACACATATACACATTTGATCCAATACAAATGTGATTTGACAACACACATCAGTTTCTTACACACAGTCGATCTTAGTCTGCACAGTCAAGCACACATGAACCGGCACCACACACTTTACAGTAAACACAGCATAACGTTAGATTCTTCTAGAAGTAAAACTTTTTCACACTTAAACACCAACATAACCAGTAAGGAGAAACTTACAAATAATGTAGTAAACTTGTAGAGCAGACCATCAGTTTCATTAAACAGACACCAGCATTTTCACACTTACAAAACTCACAATTACTTGATGAATGGGAATTTGAGCCTTTACCACACGTTCTAAAAATTCTAGGGCCATACCAGGCCCAGTCCAGATGCCATCCAAGGCATTCCAGCACGATCAAGCCAAGCATCAAGGCGGCCATAATGAAAATAGTTAGTAGACTAGGCGTGACTGACAATTTTTACAACATGCTCGATTCAGGGGTGCAGTCTGAAAAAGATGGCGACCAGCAAAACTTTCGATCAAAAATACTTAAAGATCTTTGTCTTAACCTTGGATATGTTATCAAAAATCCTTTAAATCGTGGAATTATCGACATCAAGCGCCTTCAATGGAGTGTCTGTCTGTCAGTGAAGTTCTACTATCAAGTATCCACAGAGATTACGTGCATGGTAACACTACACACAGACAGATACACAAACTGACTACTTAACCCTCCGCCCACGCTCGGGTTAATAACACATTAAGAGTCTAAGACATTGTCATAACAAGTAAGAATAAGGTTTAATTTAATGTAATCTTGTCAAAATTTATGATTAGCACTAAAATAATTTTTTTTTATGACATGCATGTACACATACAAACATTATTCATGAACAGACAGCTACACACTATTCACAGCTATTCACAGGCTATATTCACCAGAATATGATTAGTATACAGCAAATAATGAACACATTCCAGCCACACACATTATGAATTATGTGAAATAAATTATAGGAATAAAAACAAAACACAAACTTAATTA
Organism: Chalinula nematifera; assembly: GCA_036873525.1. Classification (NCBI taxonomy): domain Eukaryota; kingdom Metazoa; phylum Porifera; class Demospongiae; order Haplosclerida; family Chalinidae; genus Chalinula; species Chalinula nematifera. The sequence continues at coordinate 20,885 of JAYJLX010098670.1, forward strand.
CTCTCTTCATAAGCAGTGAAAATAAATATGGTTGCCTTTATCAATAAAATATAGTATACAAATACATGTACTCCATGGTCTGGGAATTAAAGTCTGTTTACGTTAACTATGACTTCCATAAATTTCCCCATGTATAAGAGTACGAAATACATCATACATAATACATGTACTTAAGGTATTAGAAGATTTTTCTACCACTGATAATTTAAAAAAACACTCAATATCAATGTATTGCTTACATAAGAAGAATGCCAAGGACAAGACAAACATTTTTATTCTAAAATGGAAGCTGTAGTATAGTCTATTGTAAAGTTAACTTTGTTTTCATAAGGCCATAATTAATTTGAATAAATTATAGCTGTTACAGATTCATTGAGCGAGGGTTGACCACCATATCATATCTACATGTATTTACCATACATAGTATACCAGATTTACAATATGAGGCTAGTGTGATGTTGGGTGGGTGATTAGACCTTTTGACGCTCGTTTTACATTGGAATAAACTGGGATTCAATTCCAGTGTCAACGTAACATTCTTTGAGCGTCATATTATAAATCCGGCTTAACTGGTTAAATAATACATTACAATAATCTTTAATTGTGATCCTATATACAGTATATATATATAGGGCGTTATTTTCTCCAAAAAATTGAACCCAGTCCATCATATTTAATATAAGTAGAGCAGTGAAGTGCATGTTGTTACTGAGTGGGTAAGACATAGCCCTTTGTAGAGTCTCCTCCCATACAACAATACCAAATACTTCAAGCAAATACGTAGGTATTATACTATTCATGAGTAGTATAATGTTAATTACTAAATTATTCACCACTAAGTATATTCATGTATTGAAGGAACAGCACATGACATTCCAGCCACACCCTTTATGAATAAGCTATACTTACTATGAATTACAGAAATAAAAACGACGCACATTTTTTGTTTCTTTAATAGCAAGCCAATTTCCCTCTTGTTAACAGTTTAGGGTTAGCATATCTATAAGCTTGACTATGAGTTCTATAAAGATATCTGAGTTAGCAGAGGTACTTAGTGATCTTGTTGACTGGGAGTTAGTTGCTGTTCATCTAAGAAATTTTAAAACAACTGATATTGAGAAAATTAAACGAGATGAATCCACAACAGATCAACGGAAACGTTTGCTATATGAAAGGTGGTTATCACAGTGTCCTGATGCAACATGGAATGATGTAATTACTGC
>JAYJLX010098781.1:0-22106 GCA_036873525.1 Chalinula nematifera
TCTTATGACCCAATTAATTAACCCCTATATTCATCCCTTAAATTATTACCAAATAGAAGAAGCACCTCCCAAACAGTGCCAGCTCCTCTATATTAATCCAGCGTAGGACTATAATAAACACCTGGTATAGTATGCCCACCACTGAGAATAGAACTAAGAAAGTGCAAATGCCATTAATGTTCATCCGTTGGAGTGCATGATCTAATAATATATTGAGGTAAATCCCAGTAATAGTACTAGTGGTACAGTTGGTTCGAAGTGACTGGCTGGGTGGAGAAGAGTTGGAGGCAGAGTTATTAACACCAATGATGCTCAGTGTGAAGATTAGTATGGTCAAAGGGAATATCTAATAAAAGTGGGCGGAGCTTAGTATAAATTTGTACAGACATACATAATAATTAATATACAGTGAAACCTCCGAATAAAGGACACTTTGGGACCCTATTGAAGTGCTTTGTTCTTTATAGAGAGGTTGTCCTCTTCTCGGAGGTCAAAATCCATTAGACAAGTGTATTTGGGACATGGACAAGTGTCCTTTGTTAAGAGGTTTATTATACTATGTCCCTTTCTCAGAGTGTCCACTATCGGAGGTTGTACTGTACATAATATTTGTACAATGTATGTATATACATATGTATAACAACCGTGCATCTATATAATTGTATTATATTTCCGTATGTGTGTACACCCTAGCTGTTGACATATTATGATCCCATATGTATAAGGGTAATGAACTCTCAAGGCTATAGTCATGCAGTTCCTATTTTACTAATTGCAGTACATTAAAACTTTACTCAGTATATAATCTTGCTACAGCTCATACCAGCCCATCTAACCCCTCCTACGCTACTAGCAAGACTGATTCAGTACTAATCAGCTCATAATAAACATACCAATAGGAGCAGTCTTCCTATAATCTCTGGATTCCCTCCGTTGAAGCCTCTAACTGGTCTACTGTTGAATATTCTAGCCAGCTTGAATCGATGATACAATAACCCTTCTCTACTAATCCCACTATCATCAGGGTGGGTATTGAACACAATATCACTCGAAGTATCATTATTCTCCTCGATTAGTCTACTGGATCGAATAGTAGTCATTACCGTACCACTCAGTACTGAGTTATATTCAGCCATTATAAACTATATAATATTATAGACTTGTAACCAGATAGACGAATCAAATGGTCACATGACACTGTGTATACACATGTATATATATATATATATATGCATATACTCTATAATGCACTGTGATAAATTCCACACTTTCACACATAATTAGTATGAATATAGACTAACAGTTAACGTAATACCAATTATTTAATTCAATATAATAGTCAAATCTTTATTAAGGAAAAAAAAATGTGAGGGAGCAGGTCAAAGGTCAGGAGGATGGACATGATTATAATGTAGTTATTAAGGGACAAGTGTACATATATGTGGACTGTAATTCTTCCAATAGAAGGGAGTTTGAGTAGAAGCGTAACCTGTGTTCAAAGAACTCCTTGCCTATACTATAGTGGATAAAGCCAAACTAGAGTTGACACTGACAGATAATTAACCAACTTAACATATTAAAGTAAAATGTGTTAATGTTTCATATTAACTACTCTAAATTTAATGGGGTTAGAAATAAACGGGGTTAAAGCGGCATATAACGTAACTGTTAATTTAGTTTGTTTAATAATTATTACGATTATATAATGTTTCTTGTTTATTTTTCTTTATTAGGTTAGAACTTTCTTGTCCATCTCTGTGTCACCATTACTATTGCAGCCATCACGTTTTCCACAACCCGCAACACCATAGTACTTCTTCGCGCCAACCCAGATTAACTCAGAATGACCAAAGAACATCTGAATATACGAGCTAATGGAAATACCCTAAGAAACCGAGAGAAATGGAAAAGGTAACATATACGAACACACTGTGTGTGTAGATTCATTACAGCGAGGAAGCAATTACATTTCAACAACACAGGACATTGTTGTATTCTTAACAATCACACACAGTAAGAGTAAAAGCAAATACACAAATTATACTACACCATCAATACTAGTCTAGTCTATACAGTCTCTGCTATATTAAACTACATTTATACATTTGGCACAAGACAACTAATCTGGAATTCATCTGAAAACAAATATTGAAAGAAAAAAAAAACAAAACGAAACAAAACAAGCCATGATTAAAATAATCATGTCAGGACTTACAAAAGTGGCCCACATGAGGCTGGCAAGAACACGGAACTTTTTAAGGGCATCATTATCAGTGAATTCATCCTCAAAGACAGTAAAGTAACCGCTTACGATGCCGCCCATAAGGAAACTACCAACCACTACTCCAGCATATGCATGGGTCAGGATTTGGGTCATAGTGTTTTCCTATATAAAATACATAAAACAAATCACTGGAATTAATTAATAATAATTAATACTTAATTAGTGCACACGAGATTGACTGCATTTTCATGAATCATACAAACAGTACATGCACAAACTACAAAATTAATAGTGAGAACATTGTTCAGTAGTATATGCTATACAGTATACAACACTGCAGTAACAATAGGTGACCTTTTAATAAAGCTATGCACAGGCTATACAAACCAATGTACTGTGTTCCTGTCTAAATGATAGTAACAAGTTGATTACAATAACTGTGTAGGAGGTAAAGAATGCATACTATAGGCCATGAACACACATAATGCTAATCTCCTAATAAGTTTGTACAGTGTCCTGATTACAGAGGTTCCACTGCACTGTTCCTGATAAAAAAAATTCACAAGCAGCATATACCTACAGTTATGCAAAACTTACCACCCAAAAGAAACCTTTCCAAGCATTTTCAATCACTCCTGGGCTCAACAGTTTAATCATGAAGATACCAAAAAGGAATGCAAAGGCTATGATGGATACGGCCAGGAAGACACTGGAGAAGATAGTAACAGAGTTACGAACTCCATCGGGATTGAGAGAGCCGACCCTTTTCAGGTTAGAGCAATTAGTGATACTCTCTGGATACTGTCCATCCTTAATGGAGCCATTAACACCCAGAGCTGCCGCAAATATGACAACATGAGACAATATGAGGGTCTGTAAAATTAAAGACAAAAAAATTTTTAATTTTATAGATTTATGTACTGTATGTATGGTGAAAAATGTGGCTGTATACACTAAAACACACTACAGGAGAACAATGGATGCAATTTACCCTTAACCATTAGCTGTGAACTTTTGATTGCATTCTTCTACACCCATAGAGTAACATGAGACAACTACACACTAGAGTCACATGACGATTCACTACTGAAACTCACACAGTCATAGACATAATGTTTCTACAGCAATGGTTAGGAATGCTTATTAGAACAAATCAACATAGATTTGTGTTCGGTAATGATATTCATGGTTGGGTAATTAAGGCTGATTCACACTATAAACTTTATATTCATAAATGTAATATAAACAATAATATAAGTAAATACACAGCAAGAGTACGAGTTGTCTACGCAAGATTTCAGTAGTATAAAGATGGTTCACAATATTTAACAAATGTACTGGAAATTTCTGAATATTTTCCGTAATCTTGATGCAGATGAAACGACAAAATAGAAACACTACACAACGTTCTACTGTCGTATTGTCAATCTAGCGTTACTTACAGCTTCAATAAGCAAAGGAAAGAGACATTGGATACTGTTTGTATAAAGACAATGTGTGAGATGGAACTTAAACTATTGTATTGTCATAATCTAGCCTATAAGATCAGTAGGCTGAACACTGTTTGTGAGCAACTAGTGGCTCCGCCCCTTTGATCATCATTAACATATAAAGCTATTACATACTGGACTACATGTACCTAATGGGATTTTGCAAACTTTAAATCATTAAATTTGCCTTCAATTATTTAAACCAGTACAGGCTGGCCTAAAATATTTACACTCGTTAGTCGTTACTATAGTCTTGCAGGGCCAAGTCCAACACAAATAGGTCTAGAGACATTGTAACACAATTTGTTGCTTATAATGGAATGTAATAAGTTGCAAAGTATAGGGCTTTATTAATACATGATGTGAGGTCAGCTATAGAACAGCTTTGTTTCATTGTGTCAGCTGAAGCAATTCTCCAAAAAAAAAAAAAAAATGATCGCTTTTCAACCACACAGGTAAGCCCACTAGCCAGTGGTATATGATAAATTTTCCCATACTTTTCTTCTAGGTGTTGCATATCACAAGACCAATTGCATGCCTTGCCTGTGGCTACTGGTTCAATACGGCTCAATAAAAAAGCTAGTGTTTCAGCATTAGCAACAACTTGTGGTACAATCTTCCTATCTGTCTGACACAAACGTCTCAGCCTAAAACTAAAGCTCCTATGGGCTTACAACAACAATAAACAACACAAGTGATTACATATACCAGTATTAATGGACCCTCTGGTCCTCACAATCACTCACAAAGCGGAATATCCTGAATCCAATTTCCCAGTAGCCGCCATAAAACCCTCGTACTTGCTTTTTATTGTGGGCGTTGGACTGGGACTCGGGAGCTGTCGCCATAATCTACTTGTTCTTCAGAAAGGGAAGGAAATGAAACTTCTCGTTATATGAAATAGAGAGATCAACCAGCACGAAATGCCTTAGCTTTGTAATCCGGGGCTAATTCCCTATTCGCTCGGCAATTAATGATTTCAGTTATTTCACACCTATCACGTGCACAAGAAGAGCAGGCTAGGGTAGCCCCTCCTACTGCAATATAAGAAAAAAAAAAAAAGACTTTTGTTTATTTAATAGTCTAGATCTACACAACAGTTCCACTGGATGGTCAGATGTAAAGTGAATTCAATAGTCTATAGATCTAGCTAGCTTTTGTTGTCTATGTATGATGGGGATTGGGAATTACAAGTTAGCTTTAGTGGGTGGGGCTGGTTTGCAATTAACTATTATAAAAACCAATTAAAACACGCAAATGATTAGGGATTGTAGCATTAACTGATCTGTAACACACGATTAATAAATCAAACAAAAAAAAGTATTTTAATCATTATAGGGTTGATCATTGGTTAGATCTTTTGCAGTTGTCGCATCTTCCACAGCCAGTTTTACCGCAATACCTCCGGACAGCGTATGAGACAACTATGGTGTGACCTATGAAATAGTTGATGTACGAGGAGATGAAGAAACCCTTAGAGAAAAGAGAGAAAAAAGATTTCAAAAATAATATACTGTGCTGTGGTTGTACCAGTGGTTGTACCAGTGGCTGTACCAGTGGCTAAACCAATGGTTGTATCAGTGGTTAGTTGCACTAATGATTGTACTAGTGATTATACCAGTGGTTGTACCAATACCAGCTAGTGGTTGCATCAGTGGATATATAACAGTGGTTGTACCAGTGGTTATACCAATGGTTGTACCAGTGGACCAATGGTTGGACCAACGATTGGACCAATGATTGTACTAATGGTTGTACCAGTGGATCAATGGTTGTACCAGTACCAGTGGTTGCATCAGCTGGATTATACCAGTGGTTGTACCAGTCAGTTATATATAATAACTTACATACAGTACCCAGCTTATCCCATACACAACATAGGCCGGGCTCAAATTATTCACATCAGATGACACTGCATCGATGTAAGGACCCCAGAACCAGGTCATCAGGTATATCCCAATTATACCACCAGCAAACAAATGGGTGAATACCGAAATCGTAAAACTATCCTAGAGTAAGGAGAAGAAATCAACACTGACAGGTTCGGTACTATGTAAACTGACCAATCATAAATAAACTAACAAATATACTTACTCAGTGCAAAGTTGAGTCATATGGAGGTCACATGATATATAACTTAATTGCAACACTGGAATAGGACTCATTCCCTTTACAAACCTAAAAACTAGCATACATGTGTTTGGTGATTGGCTCAGCTATAGAGTTTTGGCCAATATATATGCATGCATAACCCGGCCCCTAAACTAACACCGTCATTCTGTAAACCGATACATACGTCAGTCTTTATGGCCATCAAGTTATTGGCATCCCCTGGTTAAACCAATTAAGCCATAAATAGCATCTATTCCGGCTTTCCATTGTTTTTTTATATAATACCGGGTAATTTTTGCTTAAAATTGGTTGTAAGCTAAATATTGTTAAACACTAAACAAACAACAAGAACAGTTAGCAGTTATTCATGTCACTTTTAACTATAACTACGACCTCTATCAATATTTGCAGTTTCTTAGTACAGCTATAATACTATATAATACTGCAGTTGTACTTACTAAAAAATAAAATATCTTCCATTTCTCTTCCAGTATGCCGGCATTAAGTACCCTCAAGGTAAACATGACTCCTTCATAGAACACAGCGAGCAGAGCAACTGCTACGTAGATCCCTCCGAAGGTGTTGGTCGCTCGACGGATGAAACTAATATCAATTATACTTATATCCAAAGTGCAGTTCACTTCTGGGAGGGATTTAGCAGTGGATGAGTTGTTGCTGCCCAGAGAAACAGCAAGGAGCACAAACAATATGAAGGGTAGCAGCTGGGAGAAGATACGGAAGGAAATATGAGGCATGAAATTAGACTCTATAGCACAATGATTCATCAAAACGTAAAATGTGTAATATCAAGTATATAATTTAACTGTATCAATTCTATTTGTATTTCTCAATTGTAATGATGGAATGTATCCTTACCATACGAATCCCTCTATGAATAATTTCTCCATAGCCGCCACGGAAACCTCCCACTCTCCGAGTGCAGGTCTCGGATTGCGTCTCCAACGGGTATGACAGGAGGTCTTGTTTTAGAGGAGTGTTCAGCGTAGTATCAGCCATGATAGATGCAGACACAAAAGCAAGCAAATTTCACCGACGAGAGCTTTATGAACCTTAGGCAGCTCAATGTCAATCCACACCAATGAAGTCGACTATAATAGTCAAAGTTCAAGGGGGCGGGGCAGTAGCATAATGATGAACATTATTGAAAAAATAGCAAAAGCTGGATAATTGTATATAAAAATCATTAAAATAATAATACTGTAGGGGCTAGTCTAGTCTCTCACTCATTCAATACTGGCCAGGCTAGAGGGCGACAGCTGCTGGACTCGATGTTATTGCTGCTTCAATTTAGCCTACATTGAAAAAAACATTAATCTAATGTTAAGTGAATTAACTTGAATACTCAGTGTCAACCTAACTTAGTATCATATTATAATAGCGGCTAAACTGCCCCTGGATAAAACAGTAGCAAGAATTATATGTCGTGTGCCCAAATCAATGATCAGTGATTAACCATACGTGTATATAGGAATAGGTTCTCATACCTGTCCTTAATTTTTGCCACTATATCACGAAGGTGTTCCTGAGCCTCTAAACACTCCATGACTGTAGTAAACCTGTTAGAATCAGTCTCACTACCATCAAGATAATGGCATACCAGGTCTAGGAGAAGGTCCGGGCCTCGTAATCCTTTATTAGGATCCAGAATGGGCCTCTTGGAGTCTCTATCAATGACTCCTTTAGAATATAATGCTATAGTCAATGAATCCAGGGTTATATTACTGACAACTAGTGCCTGACATAGTTCACTACTACTGGTTCTAATACTCTCACTAAGGGATCGGTTACTATGGTTACTCACTACAGAAAGAGACAGTTAACCAATAGTATCAATTAAAATCTTATTCTATCTATTTGTTATGGAGGTGTATGTATGCATAAATGATGATTAAGAGGAATGCAACGACTGTCTGTAGGTAGTTGAATACTGGGAACATTACCAATACTCACTGCCCAGCCCCTCCCCCTCTCCATCATTGCTTCTTAACGTAATGATGGAAAGTGTGGTCACATGTGCACTTGTTTATACTGATTCTTCAATAATGCATGCATACATAGGCTACGCCATTGGCTGTAGGGATTGAAAGCAATGGGAAAAAAAGAACAATTACTTGCTTTAATAGACCTCTTGCACTTGCACCTTCGTCACCACTTTGTCATTAAAATTGATTGAAAATCAATAAAATAATGATCAATCAATAAAAATACTGACCATGCCTATTGACTTCCGGGTGGCAAAAAATCTCGTTCTACAATGATTAAGGAATTCATAGCAGATTTGTACTTGCTTGCAGTGCACCTTAGCGGACTTTCCACACCTCAAAAACTATGCAAATGCAACTATTAATACCTGGAGGTCTTGTTTAGCAAACCTTTCCAGCACTTTCCAGCTGGTGATGGAGCGAATAAGCAAGTTTAACCATGGATAAGTACTATCTCTTGCCACCTAGAAGTATACACCACGTGGGTGGGTGCGGTTGGTATTTTTGGTTAATTCATGTTTAATTTTGATGACGAAGGTGTAAGTGCAAGAGGTCTATTCCTCTGAACAAAAACAGCAGCTAGAATAATACCAACTATCCTAAAATCATACAAAAGCACAGTTTGAAAAGTAAAGTGCTCTTTGCAAACATCAATCTGTTCTTAGCTTGGGATGTATGCTTAGCTCATTACCTCTGAGGGGTGTGGTCATGGGTGTGGCACCATTATAGTTGCTTGTGTGCGAGGTCGACGACTCTTTGATGTATTTTGATTTGATTCTGTTAGCCATCGCTGTGTTCCCCATCCTTCGAACTGCACTTTCAATGCTCGTCCATGTGGGTTTGTTGTCCTGTTGGGCCATACAGTTGTACATCTCTATCAAACACCGGGAGGTGCCTTCAAGACGATAGTTGGAGTTAATGTAGTCTAATTCATGACTCGGAACTCCAAGAAACGTTCCAAAGACGTACCATCGTGACTCTTTGGACAGTACTTCGGCAAACAATGCTGAAGTCGGGGCAGTCATCATTTGATCACGATGTATTGCGTATTCAAAGATCACACCCAGAAATTTGACTAGGGAATTTCCCCAGGAAACTCTGTATTGCACAGTTAGCAGAGCAGAATCAGCAGATTAATACTATGCTGACATCATTGGAAGCATTTGGTGATGCTTTAAGGCAATAACCAAATGACTTAGTTATTGTCACATTTTGAGTCGCAGAATCTCAGTACCAACATTAAGAGGGCTTTTGTATTATTTGTAATAACTTGTTTCACCTTTTTGATAAAATCAAAATGTCATTTTTTGGGACTGGCACTTCGTTACTGACACTTTTTATAGTAATGCTTGTTGCAATGTCATCCATTGGTACTCAGGCTGCTGAAGCATACAAGGAGGCTGAGGCACATGTACATGGGGTTCACTTAGAATCAGCACCAATTGCTGGAAATGTGGACTTTGTAAATTACTGCTCATTATTGTTTGAGGAAGAACAATTATATCTAAAAACCTTGACTAATTTTAGCCAACATAGTGCTAATTCCAGTGAAACAGTTATCCCTACGAGCATCAAGAAAGTAAAGTCACTATCAAGAGGCATAGATTCATACAAGCAATTTGTGAATATAGCATCAAAAATAATAGTTGCGCATGATACAGTATTAGAGATACATACAGCTCTGAGTCACTATAGACAAGGAAATATCACTGCCGGGATACCAAGCAATTTATACAGTTTTTGACAAGATTGCTCCATTCACTTATACCACAAAGCCGATAAGGACTACAGTAAATGCAGTAAGAGATCTGATCAAGTACTATAGTGGCCATATCAGTGGATGGGAGCTTATTGTTAACACAGTAACCACATTGATTGATAGTTATACTGGCACTACAATATTAGGGAGTACTATTAAACTGGTATATGGTGCTGTGACTGAGTATAAACGCCAAGGCTTGAAAGGAGCATTTGTTAAAATAATGGCCACATGCAATAGGAGGGCATGTTGGTGGTGTGATTGATAATGCAGTTAGTATAATTCCAGGAGTATCATTTACTAAAGTAATACATTTTGTAGGTACAGTCATAAATTATGGCAAAGCACTGGGAGGATTTTTTGTGGGACTTTTTTTTTAGATAGCCAATATCCAAAACTAATTTTATCATTGCAGAGTCTACATAATATTTTCATCGCTTTTAATTTTGTAGACCCTCTGTGTACATGCTGGCTTCATTATTTGATATCACATCACTATAATATATTATTAATTGCTGTTCCTTTGATTTGTATACTGTATATAATTATCTATTTCTTTCTTTGGTATTGAAAAAAAAAATACATATACCTCGACAGATCCTTCACGTCATCACTAGCTAGATCTGCTCATAGATATATAATATCTATGATCTGCTATACGCTATGCACGTATGGTGGGAGGGGCTGACTTATCGTCTACACATTAGCCTTTACTATATAGTCTACATTCAGTAAGTGAAACATAGCAGCTTAGTTCTATATGCCCAGCTATATGAAGTGAAATGGTTTTAGGAAATAGGAATGCTTTCGAGTTTCGAGTCAGCGATTTCCGCCATAATATCTACGCGCGTAGCCAGACCAGCTCCGCCCATTTTGATTTGCTAATTTAGATCACGGGCTAAACAGAAAAAAAAACATAGTCTATATTGTTGCATGCACACGCAGGCTGAAGCAGCAAGTCAATGGCTTTTTTTACCGCTTTTTTGTATGAATATGCAGGAGCTCTTGCAGCAAAAACTGGTGAAGTTCAGCAGCAAGAAGACAGACAGCCAACACTCAGACAACGAATCATTGTAATAATGAACAGACCAACTATGAGATATGTAGTGATAACCATTGGAGTGGCAACAGTAATAGGTGTAGTGGTAAAGTACATGTTTGGCTATAGTTTACCCAGAGTTAATCCAAGAGAAGTTATTTTAAGAAGAGTTAAAGCAGGATATCCTTTATTAGAAATTGGTTCAGCAATAGGCACGGCCATATCTCCTGGCCTGGGTACCATTTTAGGAGGTGCGATTGGTGCCAATGTGGGTGTGTGGAGTACTTAGTGGATTACTTTTAAAATACAACTATTGAAACATTACTCATACTTATCAAGATTTTTTGGCTGCAATACACAAATAATAGCATTTTTACTAATTTAGTTTTTTTCCCCCCCAGAAACTTTTCACTTGCATTTCTTTCTATAGTTCATGGGAGGGAGGTTTGATCAACACGTACAATATCATGCGATTTGTGTGCATGAATCCAGTCATTAAGAATACTGAAATAAACTGATGTGTGATAATTAAAAAGTCAATATAGCAAACACCATGCTGGCAATATACTTAGTTCTATACTTCTAGTTTTCTTCCATTTCTTCAACAGGTTTGTTTTTAGCTTGTTGTCTTTGCTTTTGAGCCGCTTGTATTCTTTCTGAAGATACTGTTTGGGCGAATAATAATAATAAGACATCTTTACACTAGCCACTATGACACTAAAGGGCATTATAATATAGGTCACTGTAGTTGAACCCAACAAAGGACATGCTTGCATGGAAACAATGGTTAGAGTAGTTGGTTTGCTTGAAGGTTGCAGATGTATATCTATTGTATTTCATTAATTTAGGGCAAAGGCCTATGTTGAGGTTTAAATAGTGTGCTGTGTCCTTGGACAACTTAGTGCCCAGGGGTGGGACTTTTACCACATTCATTTGCTGATTCACTATTATGCTTAGCCTATGTGTGTCTTTATCAATTATGAATCTATATTCACCTGTTGGTTCCTGTAATAAGTAGATACCTTTCTCTACTTCTCTGGCATTAGAATCATCGTGAAGTTTTAAACCAGCCTTTAATCTAATAAGTAATTATAAAGAATATAGATTTTTGTACTAAACAGACAATGGCTGAATTTTGCAATTAATGCCCATGGCTGATATATGTATAGCTATATAGTATACCTATTCTTAACAAACTGATCCTGTCTTTTAGCTTTGATTGTCTCTACTTTTTTAATAGCTTCAACTAGACACACAACAAACAGACAAATAAATATACAACATGATTCTGTGTATATCTTCAGTTATAATGCCTTACCTGTCTTCTCCCATAATTCACGGTCGTATTTCACAGGAACGTCTCTCTTCTTCTCAAACTCAAATGTTGAATCCTAACAAAGCAAAATTAAACATTTCATTTGGAGTGAGAAATATAATCTGTGTCATTCGAATTATGTCAGTAAATAATAGGAAATGTTAAAATGTATGCATCATAATTATTGCGTATAGTAGTATATATAACACTGCATGGATTATCCATCAATCTGTGTTAATTTTCGTACTCATTTTGGAAAAAAAATGGCTGGCACTCTTGAAAAAAAGTCTCAGTATACAACAAAACGATCGTAAAAACAGTACATTAATTACAATTAGAAAGTATAACTACCCTATTCAAATACAATAGAGACTATATGAATAACAAGAAAATGAAATTAAACACCCTAAAACTACGTGAATTCATAGTGATTATGGGATTTCACGAGTTATTGAAATTATAAGCCCACACATCTACTATACCCTTAGCTATGAATATTATATTACACTCTGTTTCCATGCATGACTGCAAGTATACTATAATTTGTGTTACCATAGTGAGCTCCTTCCCATGTGACTTCCTAAAGGCTTTGGTCCAACGAACCTTGCGTGGGTTACGCTTTCGTTTGAAGGCTTTGTGACATTTAGAACGACAGAATTTAAATTGCTAAAAGTAAAACAAGAATACATACTAGTAGAGATTAATTAGGGTGTGGCCAACAAAATGGCTACTAACAAAGTTATCAATCAAAACTCTTATTGTATACATCTTCAAATATATTTTAAATCATTCACATCAAGCCAGTGTATTAAGTGAAGTGTAATGGCTTTGAAGAATGTAATCAGAAAACAACCATGAACATTTTCAACTTCAAAAAGGAAGTTGAACATCTATAATTCTCCCACCACAGTATTGTTCACCTTATATATCCACTAATATCTGCTACGTACTTGGCTATATTAGCCTGGGTTTGCTATTAGTTGATGAGTATCTGAAACACTAAAGGAATACTGTACAAAGGCTCATAACATGCTAAAGGGAGTTATACTAATGATTGAACTGAGTTATCACTGTTGGAAATACTACTATGGCGATATTGGGTACTACCAGTTTCGCTTGATACTCATCGAAAAGGCTCTAGCAACTGTGGGGAGTATTGTAATCACATGTGTGGGCGGAGCTATTGGGAGTTTAATGTTTCCTGTCATAGGGACAGCTATTGGAGGCCTGATTGGCGGATTGGTGGGCGAAATGGTGGGAAAAAGGATTGGACAAAGGATATGTGCAATTACTGACAACCCAACACGGAAAATAAAGGCATAGATTAGATTTATAGCATGTCCACTTCGTTTATCATAAGTAACTATTCGAGCGTAACTATTCGAACAGAATAAGCCACTCCCTCCCTTTTAATCCAACTACATGTACAGTATAGTAATGTTCATTTTAGCAATGTGCTTCCATTGTTTAGAAGTTACATCAAATTTTCGTTAAAAAAGGCTTGTATAAAATAAATTTCTGACAAAACGTTTACCTTACAATCGTTCCTGACAAACATTATCCCGTGTCCGGGGTATATTGTTGAAGAACAGAAGTAACACTTCTCAATCCTCATCTTGCTCGATAATGGAGTAACCACGTGGTCATGAGACACGCCTACATTATAGGCACACCCACTGTCATGTCGGCTTCATGCAGAATTCTCTTTGCTCTGTTCTCCGTCCATTTATTAGGCGTTGGACTGTTTATTGTAGGATTCTTGTTAACCAGAACTGTTATACCCATGCATTCTCTCAACTGTAACGCAACGGATCAAATAACCACTCAATTCGACCGGTCTCCTTGCCTCTCTGGTTACGAGCTGAAGTTCAAGAGAGTAGTGTGGGTATTGATAGACGCTCTGAGATACGACTTTGTGAAGTATAATAGCACCATTGGCCCTGACCCGCCATTTTACCTAAACCAAATGATGCATGTCAACAAATACCTCAACAATAATCCACGAAACATCAAGCTGTACCATTTCATAGCAGACCCTCCCACTACAACCATGCAGAGGCTAAAGGCGCTTACTACTGGATCGTTGCCAACATTTGTTGATATTGGCAGTAATTTCAACAGCTATGAAGTTGCAGAAGACAACCTCGTACTCCAGTGTAATAAAAATGGCTGCCATGTAACCTTCATGGGTGACGATACATGGATGGGGTTGTACCCACGTCTGATTGATAAATCCTTCCCTTACCCCTCACTGAACGTGAAGGACCTTCATACTGTAGATAATGGAGTCATAGAGCACATGCTACCTCAACTCAAAGAGTCCAATGATGCTGAATTTATTATAGGACATTTATTAGGGGTAGACCACTGTGGCCACACCCACGGCCCCGCCCATCCACTAATGAAGCAAAAGCTAATTCAAATGGATGAATTTCTCAGGTACTTCAAATGTAAGTAAAATAGCCTTTATTAGTTGCTTGATTATTTTGACCACACCCAATTTTCTATTGTTTTTTTGGTGGCATTTGACTATCAACACAATTAAAAATTATTACATTAGCATGAAGGGGGTGTGGTCTTGTATTGACTGCTTGTTGTATGTAATAGTATTATATGTGTATTATACTAGATTATACTCTATAATTATCTATACTATATATATTCATATAGGGATATATTTGAGTCTGTTTCTAATGATACTATTGTATTCGTGTTTGGTGATCACGGTATGACAGCTACCGGAGACCACGGAGGGGAAACCCCCTGGGAAACTGACTCCGCCCTGTTAATATACTCACCTCTACCAATATTCGATCCAGATAAGGTCAGAGATAAGGATCTTTCTGTTACCATTACATTATTCCTGTTCTCTTTCTTTGTTGTATTAGAACAAAGTAGAGAGTCAGCTATATCAGACGGATATCGTACCCACTGTGGCTCTATTATTGGGTGTGCCGATTCCATTCTCTAGTCTCGGGATGATTATACCAGACTTATTCATTGATGTCTTGTCCCAGCCATTAACGACAGGGGCTCCCCCTAACCACCCTCGTGGTAATCTCCACTACGTTACTGCTCTTAACCTCAACATGAATCAACTTTACGAATACCTAAAGGCCTTGATAAAGTACGACAGCTCCTTTACAACACCCGCCATAGATTCCCTCTTAAAGGACTATCACTCAACCAGAAACAGATACAAGCAATCAATGCTTTCAGGACATAACAACGAGACAGAGATCAATGCTATCATCGAAGAGATGATCGGTTTCATTAGAGGCATGAGATCGGTGTGCACTGAGAAATGGGCTAAATTCAATGACACATACATCAACATTGGTATAGCAGTGCTGATCCTCCATCTCATTGCTGTATGGAGTGTATTTATGTATCATCATGGAGTCACAGGCATGATGGCCTCCAAGTGGATGCATCGTATCTCCGCCATTGATCTTCCTTCTCTGCTGTCTGTAGCTCTGATACTGTTTCATTCGTTTTCTCTCTTCTCCAATAGTTTCATTGTGTTTGAACAAAACACTGTACACTTTTCCATTCAGACTATATCACTTGTGTTAGCATTTCAAGCACTCAAGCAGGGTTTATCCAAGGGTCCCAATGATAGAAGCAGTGTGTCAATACAAGCATGTATCCATACCTTATGGCCGTATATGACACTCCTAGTGTGTGTTAGACTGAGTGCAGTGTACCATACCTGCCGCGATCAACAGGATGAATGCACCGTTCCTGAGTTCCTTAAACCTCTCACTAAATACGATGATATGACCACACCCCTCTCGCTAACACTGGGTGGGTATATGAGGATAGCGGTGTTATGTGTTGCAGTGTATTTCTATAGACTAGCAGTCCGCCATTTTGAAAACACCCTACATTTAGTAACTGGTACAGAAAATCGTGTATCGATTGCTACAAGGTACAGAGTGGTGATTTTCACATTGGCTCGTGAAGTGGTATGTATTGCTGTATTAATCCCTCTACTGGAGTCCATGGCTGTATATGTAGCAGTCACTCTACCATGGATAGTGTACGTATCAGTTATAGTGGGTGTACTGTTACTGGTATATAAACCATGGTTTTGTATTAATATCGAACTGAATCGAATATCAGACAGTTCCAGCTGTTCCTCACCTACCCATCCCTTCTCTTGGCCTGTATCCCTGGTACTGGTGCTGGTACTATGCCCTATTGTACTGGTAGTGGCTGTACCCAATGACTCGTATGTTGTACCTGTTGGGCTGATGGTGTTGCAGCTGTCAGTTGTTATCAGGATATTCCATGATTCACCTCAAGGTATTTATTTTAAGTTATGTATAACAAATTGCATCTATATAAAATTTCATGTACTATAAATTATCGTACATGAAGCTATAAACCTGTAAAGAAGTATTAATTTAATTATATGCTGTATTGTTGATCTTTTAATCTTTCTCTTTAGTTTCCCTTGTCACTAGAGCTGTTCTATGTTCATTATTTGTGGATCAGTATTTCTTTGCTCTGGGTCACCAAGCTACTGTTAATAGTTTAGAATTCGAGGCAGGATTTGTTGGTATCCACGGCAACATGACATCGATTACTCTGGTTGTGGCGGGCATTTTGGTGGGAATCAATACATTAGCCTCTCAGGTAAAAGGACATGGTCAATGAACGTCTTTGCATAGAAATAAGATTTACTTGCATAATTCTTTATATCAGATTATAGGTCCCATTGCTCTACCTCTGTTAGTGACCTCATCTCAAGGATCTCGAACAAGTTATCTTGACAATGTATTCAAGCTACAGTTGCTGTACATTGGGTGTGGCTCACTCAAGGTATAGACCACACCCATTATGTATTAGAACACTAATACAGTACGTACATGTATTATATAGTTATATTTTCTAATGTAAATCCAGCTTAAGATTGTCTTGTATTTCTTTACCTCTCTTTCCCTCCACCCCTCCCCCTTTCTATTATAGATGGTATGTACTGTGGTGTGTGCCTCTGTCCTCAGGCGTCACCTTATGCTGTGGGCTGAGGTTCATGTACGAGGCTGCCTCCCAGACACTATCCATTGTAATGACCATTCTCATCCACCTGTTCGTATATAGAGCTGTATATCAATATGATAACTATAAACACAATGTTGAACACAAACGGAATTAAAGAATTATATAATATACAATAAATAGGCTAGTATAATTATTAATTAGCTCGTTAATTTTTGTTCATTTTTCATTGTTCTCTTTCCAATTTCATTCTCAAGTGCCTTCTTCTTGTGTCTGCTGGCTATCTGTTCGTTCCTTTCATTGTTCTTATTTTCAGTTATTGCTTTCTTTCTAGTTTCTTTCTTCTCAAGTGCTTTCTTGTCTTGTCGGTTGGCTATTTCTTCCGATGGTTCGAACTTGCTTCTTAAGATCCTCTTTACTGCTGAATGACTGATCAGGAACTTTTTTGATAGCTTCGTCATGGTCCATTCAGTAGGGGACGTTCTATGCAACTCCTTCAGATGATCCATTTGATATCTTGTCAGCCTTTTCTTAGGCCTCCAGTGGGTGTGGCCGAATCTGTCATACTCTCGTTTCTCACTCCAATTTCTGCTCAAATTACTGACCAAAAATAAATCATAATGCAATAAAAAGATACTTTACTCACGATGGAGGGTCTTGCTGGTCATTGGTAACATATCGGCATCTTAAAACAGCAGAGAGGAAGACAAAATCCAAACTTAGGTGTCAACCCACATCAAAGCATACCATTGACCACAACTAAGAAAAAAGGGGTGGAGTTTTCCTACTACAGAAAACCACAAACGTAGCAAAAAATCGGGCAGCACTTCCCCTAGCCCTAACAATATTCATAGCTTCGTAATCAATACATGTGATTGACACCACAATGTTTATCGGTTGCATATAAATATACATACACATGGAGGGGAGGCTGGAGGCACATGGGCTGGAATACACCAGAACAAGAAGCAAATGTGTGCATTGCCTCGAAACTAATGTTATCTGTGCAATAATACTGACCTGAAGAAACGCTTTCTTCTCCATCTGAAAGCTTTTGAACAGGAGTTTCAACGTCTTCTTCAGCCAAGAAGGAGAGATCGCACGTAGATGAAGCCCCCTGGTCACCTGTATCGGGTATATAAGCAGACTAGCCACCATAAATAAGAGATCAACAAACAGCAATTTGAAAGTCCACCATGATTTTCAAATTCAATTAGATCTAACCCTTTTAGGGTTTTAGTTTGAACATAGATATACTATTAAGGGGAGGCATGATGCTAAAGAATAGCAATAAGCAAAATAAACATTGCGTCATATTAAAAAAATTTGCGGTGAATTAGAAAAAACCGGATGACTCTATTATCTATATCATCTATGTCTGCTATCTGTGCGTACCGCGCGGTATTTATCTCATGATGCTCAGCTGGTAGGCCGGCCAACAGAATATGAATTAATGTATTATTATTTGCTATAGCCTGACAGTATCATGGCATATTATTTGAGCAAGCAATGTTTTTCTTACAAGAGACTGAAGCAACAAATTGGTAAACAGTGTGTCAGCTTTGGCAAGCTTCACGCTGATGGAGAGATCGGACGGTTAGTTCCAGGAATGTATGGTGAAACCACAAAGGATGGTAGAGGAATTCCTTCTGAGTCGGGTGCTGCACCTCTATTACGTGGAGGAGTAATCACAACAATAGCCTGTTTTGAAGAATTCGTGCATGACTTGCTAGAAGAGGCACGGTACAACATCATGTATGAGCGTAAATATCCGCTGCCGTATGATGAGGAGGATCCCACGAAAGATAGACATTTTGGAGGAACATGCCATAAATGCCTTAACTTTGAATATAAGCACCTCTTCGAGTGGGAAAAAGCTGATGGGCAGCCAACATGTAACAAAAGAGATCATGCCAGTGTACAAAAATTCTTTCCGCTCTCACCGCCGCACCATGCAGACAAGTCCAAGTCTACTGATCATGAGCAGTATGATATTTGTCTGCACACATGGAGCGAAAAATATAGGAAAGATCTTATGATACAGGCAACAGAAGATCATACCGAAGCTGCCGAGAGCGGTGATGGCATACGCTTGAACATGATACGTGAAGTACTAATGGAAGTAGAGAAACAACTCGAAAACATTTCAAGCTGGGGGACTAAGCTGTCGACTGAGGACGATTCAAAAAAACTAAATGAACCGCTACTTACTTTGGAGTTACTTGCAAAAATTGGTGAAGCTATTAAACTTGTAAAAGAAGTTGGGTCTAACGAAGCACTGAATGCGGAAAAACTGATACTGGAACCATTGCAGGGATGTCATGATCCATTTATTAATGAGTTGTTTAAAGATGGTCCAATAAACTACTATTATCTCCTTGACGAGAAATATGTTTCACATATGGAAATCAAGAATGGCAGGATTATTTGCTTATTACTGAGGTTATTTTATGGCTTTCGCTGCATCATGGCTCATGGTAATAGTGAAAAAACGTTTAAAGGTAATCAAGCCGCCCTGCCGGAAAGTTTTCCTAAGTGCAAGACATGCAGAACTTATGATAAAAAAGATGATAAAGATGATAAAAGCATTAGGGAAGAAATCGAAGGCATACATGAACTTAGCAAAAAATATGACGAATGCATTGAACAACAAGGTAAAGACAAAGTATTAAAAACAGCAAGAAAATTTCCAGGGAAAAAGCCTATTGAAAACCTCGCTGACAAAGAAGCCACGAAGCTATATGAGAAGTACTTTGCCACAACTTGTCCTGTACAAACAATAGCAGAAGACCAACAGCAGGTTGAAACCGATGTTAGCACTCAAACTGAAGACAGCGCAGTGGATCTTGAAATGAAATTCGGTTTCTTTCATCTTTTCCGTATTCATCACTGGTTGAAGGAGAGTCAAAGGGAGGCATACGTAACTTACCACATGTTAGTCAGAATAAATCAGCTTGTTTTAGTTTTGGCTCATAGAATGCGAATTGCTGTGGCTAAAATAATGATGGAACAGTATGAAATAGATGACGGTATATGGAACGTGCCAAAGGATGAGAAAAAACGAAAGGATAAGATTAAAAGGTTTGAAGAAAAGCATCACAGAAGAGTTCGAGAACTTCAGAAGCTTTAGATACGTATAGAAATGATTATATATAGTTCATATCCGACTTAAAAATTTTATTAGGTTACTATAGTTATGTTTAGTTCAGCTCAAGTATATACTGTGCACTTGACAAATTTTTATTTAATACTAATAGTTAAATTTAAACTCTAATTATTATTATTTATTTCAGTAGTTAAAAATATTGTTAATTATAATTCTTTGAGTAACCTGCTCCTTAATTTGGAACAACTGCGCACAGTCATAGATAATAGCCACACCGATTTTGTAAAAGTCATTTCAGTATTGGGCTATATTGGTCTACCATTTTAGTAGTCTGGTGTAACCGCCCACTTTTACTTATACCAGAAAGTGGTCTGAGGACACACGCAATTCAAATCGGTTCTGCGCTGGAATGTCGTAAATATTTTGGGATTTAGATAATAATGGTAGCTACACAGGGGTATAGTTTCAATAAATACATGTACACAGTATACAATACTAGTATACTAAGCATAGATTCTGTATAACCACTAATTCGGAAAGAATATCATTTATTTTAAAAAATGATACCTACCATATCATAAAAGTTCGTTAAAAAATATAGTAATTACAATACTTGATATACAGTATTAGTTCTCTTCCATTTCTTCAACAGGTTTGCTTTTAGCTTGTTGTCTTTGCTTTTGAGCAGTTTTTATCCTTTCTGGAGAAACTATTTATGAGCAACAAATTTAGAAGAAAAACCTATTAATTTAAAACTTTTCTTTTGGTATCTACAGCAACCATTAGCTACTTTTAACATTGTAATACTCACCTGTTGGTTCCTGTAATAAGTAGATACCTTTCTCTACTTCTCTGGCATTTGAATCATCGTGAAGTTTCAAACCAGCCTTTAATCTAATAAGTGATTATAAAGAATATAGATTTTTGTACTAAACAGACAATGGCCGCTGAATTTCCCAACAATGCCCATGGTGAAACTATACTATAGGGAAGTATACCTGTTCTTAACAAACTGATCCTGTCTTTTAGCTTTGATCGTCTCTACTTTTTTAATAGCTTCAACTACGCACATAAACAAACAGGCAAATAAGTATAAACATGATCCTGTCTTCTTAGTATGTGTGTGCATCTTCATATAATGCATACCAGTCTTCTCCCATAATTCACGATTGTACTTTACTGGAACGTCTCTCTTTTTCTCAAACTCAAATGTTGAATCCTAAAAAAAAAATTAAAAATCCATAGAGATATTTGTGTCATTCAAATTGTGCCAACCAATCATAGGATATACTAAAATAAAATGTCTACTTTATTAAGCATCATAATTATTGTACATGTATATTACATAATAACAATAGATTATCCATCAATCATACATTACAATTATTATGTTAATTTTCATGCTCATTTTGCAAAGAAAGTATATTGAAGGTGGAAAGATTCTCAGTACTAGTATTGTAAAAAAACAGTATATTAATTACATCAATTGGAAAGTAACCATCCTATTCAAACCCAACAAGGTATATGAATAATAGTAAAATGAAATTAAACACCTTAAAACTACGTGAATTCATGATGCATGACTATTAGATTTCACAAGATACTGAAATTAAGCCCCACACACAAACACTATATCCTCAGCTATGAATATTAATTATATAACACTCTGTTTCTACGACAACCAGTATACACTATATTCCTATACCATAGTGAGCTCCTTTCCATGTGACTTCCTAAAGGCTTTGGTCCAACGAACCTTGCGTGGGTTACGCTTTCGTTTGAAGGCCTTGTGACATTTAGAATGACAGAATTTAAATTGCTAAAAGTAAAACAAGAAAAAATTTATGGTATATATAGTAGAGGTTAATTAGGGTGTGGCCGGCAACAAAATGGCTACCAAGCAAAGTTATCAATCAAGTCTTATTTTATACATCTTCAAATATCTTTTAAATCATTCATATCCAGTCAAACCAGTGCATTAAGTGGAGTGTAATGGCTTTGAAGAATGTAATCAGAAAACAACCATGAACATTTTCAACTTCAAAAAGGAAGTT
>JAYJLX010098892.1:0-11863 GCA_036873525.1 Chalinula nematifera
TGATAATCACATGACGTCATTGTATTTGTCATATTTTCTCAGGAGCCTATTAAACCTCATGAGAAAAGAGCTCTGAACTATTTAGTCCATGAATATCTCAACAGTAGTGACAGCATGTTAACGGCCATTACCCTGGCAGAGGAGAGTGGAGACCAGGTAAGCACCACATGCTTGTTCAATCATAGTAAGGCTACACTAATGGTGAAACATATCGAGACTTTTTAGTTGCCTATCTGAGTAACGCATCATGGATTTGTTTTGCTCTCTCTTTCTCTCTGTGTGTGTTAGAATCTTGATGACTGGGATGATGTTGGCCTCAACATACCAAAACCGCCTGCTCTACTACAACAGTTCCGCCATTACGACAGCCTCTCTCTAGGTGGACACGAACAGGTCACTAGGATGAATCACATGGTGAGAGATACAATGAGGGAGGGTCAGGTAGAGGAATAAAGAGGGGGGAGGGGAGGGGAGGGGAGGGGAGGGGAGGGGAGGGGAGGGGTCAGAAGATGAGAGGATAAGAAGGGACGTATTGTGATATAGTTTTGTTTGTTGTTTGATTTCAGGAAAATGAGATAAAGACTCTAAATGCACAGATTCTGGCACTGAGGAGAGAGAATGAGTCCCTACAGCTCAAGATAAAGAGACAAAGGTTCAGAATTAATGATATCAGTTATTATATAGCAGTATAAAAATAATAATAGTAAAATATATTACATTAGTTAAGTGTTTGTGCAGATAAACCTGAATTCTATTAACTTAGCTCTGTTCATGTGATTCACTTTGGTTGAATAAACAAACATTGTTTATACAATTCAACATTGATAACTTTGTTGAAGATATTGTGTATAAGCTGTTACTCCTACTAACAGTTCATTACTATCTTCATTATACTTCAATAGTAACCTTGCTCTGATTGATGGAGCCATTAATCAACAGTCCAGACGCACTCTAATGGACGCTTCACGGCGTGCCTTCACACCCGAGGCTCCACGGACCAACCGCTCAAAGGAATCATCGATTCAGCTAGATTCAAAACCACTAGCACTATTCCAAGATAACTCAAACAACAACGAACCAGGCTCACCCGAACATAAGAAACCAGTAGACTCACCCACTTCCACTTCACTACAAGATACTTCATCTTCTTCGATCGGGAGTCCACAGCAACAGCATGTATCACCAGAACACAAGCCAACCCCACCTGATTCCCGCTCACTGGACAACAATGACAAAAAGAAAGGGGAAGATATTACTGATAATAAAGATGCCAGTGATTGTGAAGACAGGAAGCTACCAGAGAACACTGATAGCGTATCCAGCCCCAGCAATACTTCACATGTTAGCCCTCCTCCATCAGAGGACAAGCCTAAACCAGAAGAGACAGTGACCCCAGTCGAGGGAATCGACCGTAACATGTCTGTATCCTTTAGACAGGAACTTTTATCGGTGGTGGAGATAAAGATCGATTCTAAAATTGGCATTGAGGTTTCGAAACTTGCTGAGCCTGATTTGAATGTGGTCGAACTGTTTGGAAGGTGTTTACCAGACATAGTGTCTAATGTTATTCTAGCAAAACGTGACGTAAGTGGATTTATGAATGACTATAATATTACATGTATTTAATGCACAGTATATTGTTAAAACACTGACACCTACATGTATTTTATGGATTTATGAAATAAATATTTTGGTTGATGTCATTGTAAATCACCAAGTTATTTATGTAGTACCATATATATTTTATTGTATAGGAACTGATTCCTGTTTTGTTGTGTGTCATCAGTCGCCATGGAAACCACAAAGAAAGAGATAAGTTGCTTCAGATCCTGTTTAACCTGATCAAAAGACCTGACGAGGTTCAGAGGTACGTACAGTAAGCTAGTGAATGGCTCACAATGGTTTCCCTCTTGTTCTCTCTCTAGGCAAATGATCATGAGTGGTTGTGTTGCCTTTGTTAAACTGGGTGGTCAAGTGGAAGCTGAGCTATTCCCCCAAATATGGGAACAGATCGATCACAAGTTCTATGAAAGGAGACTACTAGTTGCCGAGTCATGTGGTATTCTGGTACCCCATATCCAGGTATGCATATTGACCTTTGACCTTTGTAGTAACCAATATTTCAAAACCCCTTTCTATTAGCCTGCCCTGAGAGGGTCTCTTGTGTTATCAGTACTCCAACAGATGCTACATAGTGATAAAGGGGAAGGAGTTCGTCAAGCGGTCGTCAAGTCTCTGGGCATATTGGTATCATTTATTGATGATACAGAGAAATTTAAACAGGTAGATTTGTTAAAATCTTTCATACATGTACATGTTCTATATGTATTTTAAATGCTCCTTTACTGTACATTGTTTAGTCACTCTAGTGAATCATTCCTTCTTGTATTTTTATTTCTCTGTGTGACAATAATTGTTTCTTCCCTTCCTCTGTAGTGTTGGGAGCTTCTCCTGACTTCCATCAATGACACGTCCAAGCTAGTCTCCTCCGCGGCCCTCACCGTATTCCTGCCAGCCATGGCAGCTTGGTCCTATGAATTAGACAAGCTGGAATCCGACCTGATCTTATATTTCCTGGAACAGTTATACACTTGTGTTAAAGTAAGTGGAAGGGGGAGGGGGAGAGAGGAGAGGTAAAAGGAGGGAAGGAGAGGGGAGGAGATACCGATACATTCTTATATAGAAAAATTGATACATGTAGCTTTGCTTTTCTTCTCTACTTTATACAGCAAGTTTGTAGATCAGATGGTGAGAGTGGTGCCACTGAGAGGTGTCAACAACACATCATCACACTCACACACATTGTACCCTGGCACTATACTTCAATACTTTACACAGGTTTGGACCCTGTGACCTCATTCAATCCTTATTCCATCTATCATTCATTGGTATATCACTGTTTCTATTATCCTTCCTGTTGTTAGGTCCTTTTGCAAGTAACCTATCGGAATTCGATGAGCTAGTAGAAGATAAAGGTTAAATAACATTTCTATTCGATCATAATTAGTAATAACAACCCCTTCCCCCCCTTCCCCCCTCTCATTTCTTTTTTTATTAGCTACATTTCCTCAACCGTTCTCTCGTCTCCTTGATGTTCACGTCATAGTTGGAGACGACGCTGAATTGTATCGGCTAATGGCCGGGCTAGATAAGGAAATTGAGAAGCCATCAACAGATCGCAGATCATGGGATAAACTAGACTGGCTAATCAATGAATGGTAATGTATTTAATACACATTAATATTATTACATGTGATTAGTAATTCAATATTTTTATAGTTTTAAACGGCTTCTTAGATCCATAGGTAAGTAGCACCCAGAAAATATCCTAAACTGATTGTTTGTCTCCGAACCTATGCTCATATTATTATCTTAATTAACTACATAATATTTTAACCTTATATATACAGAGGCACTTGGTTTTTCCCAGTCTGAGGTACTCCATTCATTAACGACACTAGTCTCGACCTATTGCTGCTACTTTGGCCACACCTTCACCCACACTATGGTACAGAATGGTTATTAATCCATAATTATTATAGTTATGACGAAGAACTCATTGAAATTCATTTATCCTCCCAACCAGATTAAACCTTTATTCCTAAAGCACTTGACAACTTCAAAGGAATCAGAAGGTACATATCTTTAATGGCGAATTATTAATTTATTTTTATATTTCCTTATTTGGTGGTGTATTATTAGGTAGTGGTGACCCAGCTGCTGCCCTGTCATCAACCTTACTACCCGTATACGTATGTGGAGTACTCACCTCATTCAAAAAGGTTACCCAGACAGAAGTACACATACATGTGTTAAACACTGTTTGTTCATTATTGCATGTATCCATCCATATGCCAAGTCTCCTTGTCCTGCATCAGTACTCTGTGTTTCTGTTGTTTTTTTTTTCTACAATATTGTTTGTGATCTGCCGTATGTATGAACTACATGTAACCCTTCGAGTGGGGGGGGGCTTATGGGTTATAGGTTTGTGTCAACATATTAAGTATTGACATACGTTTATCTCCACCTGTTTGTTAGGATGAGCCCCAGTTGGTATCGTATCTTCAGGACTGCATTATTGACTTGTCTCTGTCGTATACTCCCATGGACAGCCTCAAGGCCACTATATCAGAGATGAAGAGGGATAGGAGACTTCACCCACTACTGATAAAGCTGCTTGATGACCTCTCCACCCATTCTGCCATTCAAGTACGACGGAACGTGACCACATTGACTGGGGTAAGGTTTTAACATCTGTTTAAAACTATAGCAACACAAACCTCCCCTCTCCACCCCACCCACCCGCCTTCCCCTTTTGTGTGTAGCTTATGATAGATGGAGTGGATGAGAAGTTGACTAGTAACAATGTGATAAAGACTCTACTCAGATTAGCATCTGATTCAGAAATGTAAGAAATATTGTATATTGTAATGTGTTTTATAAAGTTGGTTTTGCTTGTCCATTTATTATTAGGCAAGTCAGGATTCAATCTGTTGAAAGTTTAGGTGTTGTCATGGAAACCATGTCCAATAGAGAGGTAATTACAGTAACTCTCTCCATATTTATTCATTCATTTATTCATTCATTCCAATTATGGCTTTCATTATAATTTCTCTCTCGTTTTGTTAAGGTGCTGAACAATGTCCATAAACAGTTTGAAAGTTTCGCTTCTCAAACACGCGAAGACTTCCTCTTCTACGAAACAATGCTACGAACATTAGCAAGGATTGTACCCAACGCTGACCCAGTATTTAGAGATGAATGTATAGCAACTACTATCAATCCATACACTTATTCTATGTTATTATCATTGTTTCCCTCTAATTTCATACTTCAGTTATTATTCCATTCCTGACTAACGTGGCTGCCCAAAATAACGAAGCACCCAACATGACACAGAGGAGGGACGTGGCCCATGTGTTACTAGAGTCCTATAAAGGCCTATCGGGATGCTGTATCCACATGTGACTGTATAGTAGTGAATCAAGGCTGAATGATCTTGTACACTAATGTAATAAAATAATAGGCTAGACTGTTTAATTGGAAGGAGCTAATGAAATATGAAACGGGTGTCAGGAAAAGGGTGGGAGAGGAGTATTTCTCATTGACAAATCAGTTTTGATTGATAGGCAGCTTAAATACATGTACATTAATTTATCATTGTCTGTGTTCCTTAATGTTCACAAATCATAACAGTCGTATCAGGGGAGCTCCTGTCTTCATATATAATACCTGCTCTGAAAGCTCTTATGGAAGACTTTGAAGTCGTTGACCAAGCAAACCTTGTAAGAACTATTATTTATTGTTTGAAGTATATGTGTAGTTGATAGTTCTTTGACCTTTTTTTTTTTTGCCCTCCCCCATAGCCTTCCGTCAAGCAGTTGTTACAGGATGGAGAAGAAAAGCTAGCCAACCATCACAAACAATCAGGGTAAGTGTTGTAATTAGGTACATACATGTGCACTGGTATTTTCTATTGTATATTGTATTGAGTCCTCATACGCATGTTGTGAGCACTTTAATCTAGCTTTTAAAGAAATAAGTATATCAACTCTTTAAACTGGTATTGGTTTTTTTTCCCCCCCAGAGGTGAAAGTTTAAAAGATCCTACTAGTAATTTGCTGAGCAAATTCACTCCTAAAAAGATGTCATTTTCTTTTAAGAAAAACTAGATTTAGTTTACACCCCATGCAGTATATTGGCAGTTTTTTTTTTTAATGATTAAATTTGTTTTTTTTTATTACTATTTTGAGCTATAGAGTATATTATACTGAGCAATTGTTTAAAACATATAACACCAGAACAGGGGTAACCAAAATTAATAAAGTTTCATAAACGATTCACTCGATCTCTGATAAGAATAGTAATAACACTTTGCTTTAATTATACATTGCTTAAAATAAAATATTGTATATAAGCATATCTTTCTCTTTCTTCATGGCATCATGGTTTGGCTCGAAAGTGTAAACTTTTTTCTTGCTGCCCTGATTCTAACAATTGCAAAAATTACGACAAGGCCTATTATTAGTAATATAACTAATACAGCACCAACACTGCCAATAGTGGGTACTCCTAGATGATAATACATCTTGTGAAATTGATTGTTTGTGTTAGTTTCATGTGATATGGTTGTGTTTCGATACTGTTCCATTTGATCATCAAAGCCATGTACCAGTAGATATAACATTTGTACCAGTTGCTGTAGTAGTTCTTCTTTGATAACATTACGAGTCTGCTCAGCTTGCTTCAATAGCTGCGTATTACTGGTAGTGACTGTATGTGTGTCATCAATTGCCTTTCTAGAATCTTGAAGTCTGAAAGTGGTCAATTCCTGAAATGTTACAGTTGTTTGATTCATAATGAGAAGAGTTTCGTTTATTTCAGTGAATGCTTGCTGCGAGGTTTTGTCACTCGAGTGGCATATTGTTTGTGTTTCTTGCAACAGTAAAGTATGGTTTTCACCTCTTGAGATTAATAATTCGTCATTATTAAGAGTAGCATTCATCATGGTCTGCATGTTTAGGAACCCCTCCGTGATTGTTTCATTAGTCTTGGCAATCAAAGCAGCATGTTCATTGTGTGAGGCTTTAGCGACAGCTTGATTTGCTTGAAGTTGTTCATTAATGCTCTCATTAGAGCTAACAACCAGTCCACTTATTTTAGTTTCTGCAGATGTTATGAGTTGTTCAGAATTAGAGGTAATGTTTTGTTGAAGTGATTGAGCACTAGTCTTAACAACAAGGGTTGTATCCTTATTTGATTCAAGGACGGTTTGAACTGAACCACTAATGGCTTGGATAACTTCCTCTGTGTTATTTTGGGTGATTTTAATAATCGTCATCCTAAAATCGCCCAATGATACATTTAGCAGCTGCAAATAGTTGCTAATCAATCCAAGAGCAGCTTGATTTCCACTAGTACCATTAAGTATGTCTTCATTCAGCTGAATGATCTGGCTCTGTAGGATAGTATTGGCTTCGAGGGACTCCAGTAGATCAGTGATGTTTAATGTATCGTACACTGATAAAGTATAGTCAAGTGATTTCAAGAACTCTTGTAGTTTAAGTGTTGTTTCACTATTTTGCTGGGTTGCTATGGAAACATTCAAGATTGAATCTCCAAAAGTATCGTTTATTGAATGCAGTGTTTCTTCTACTAATTTAGAATTATTTTGAACAGCAGCAATGACTTCTTCATTCATTTCCACAAGGGTCTGTTCACTTGTACTAACAGCACTGATGCATTTGTTAATAAGCTCGGTATTTATTTGACTCACATTCAATACCGAATGACTGGTAGTTGACAATGACTGATGCATGACATTAACTGTATCATTCAGTGATGATATAGCTCCTGCGTTGGCCTGGACACTGTCTCGAGTTTCACTTAGTTTTGATACGAGCAACTGTGTGTTACTCTGATCACCCGCAATCACAGTATCAATAACAGTTGAGAAATTATTTATCATGGACGTTTGCAGGCTCTCTATTTGTGCTTCTATTATGGAGCTTTTATCATTTTCAGTCCTGCTTATAAGAAATTTGATGCTTTCATTAACTGAAGACACTGCAGCTGTAGTCTCATTGAATGCTCCGCTCACCCACTGTAGTGTTTCATTGACTAACTGAGCATTACTGCTAACAGAATCGGTCAGTAAAAGTTGAGTAGCTTCAATCTTTTTAAGCTTAAGAAGTATTTCATCGTTGCTTTCACTAATCTTGGCTGATATAGCCTCCATTTTCTCATTTATTTCCTCAATGTCACCTTGAAGTTTGCTGAAATTCCTAGCCATCCATTCAATGAAAGGCTGCTCATTGATATCATATGACTCACAACTGATGGGGACAGACTCAAGCTTTTCAATGATTGCTGTTTCATTACAAGAGGCTGTAGACCACTTCAATTCCATGTATATAATTATAGCAGCAAAACCACAAATAATTAAAAGCACACAAACAATAAGCGAGAAAATTGATAAACCAATAATACAACATATTCCTCGCTTAAGTTTTCTGTAATCTTCATTGTACATGATGATATTGCAATGCAACTACTGACTCTGCTAGGAAATGTAGCTAGTTATTATAACCTAGCTCAGTTACATATGCTACCCTCCACACATGATTATAATCTAGCTCAGTTACATGTACTACCCTCTACACATGAATAAGATCAATTGATGTACCTAATAATAGAATATAACATCATCATTATTATACTCTTTTGCAACCAAGTGGCAATACACCAGCTATTTAAAGTTCAGTGTCGATTATAAGAAAACATGTCTTAATTCAAATGATTCCCTTCAACTTCTTTAGTCATAGGACAAATATACAAATATCTTGATCACCAATAATGAAAGGTCCATTTACCATTATTATAGTACAGCTTCAATTACAGACTATATTTAAAATACAGACACACACACTGCAGTAAAATTAAAATAACTAAGATGAAAAAAAAGCAACACAAAAAAATTGAGTATCTGTTTGAAATAGCGATAAATATATTGTATTATATGCAGCAGGAAAATACATCAGATTGTCTTTGAACGGCCACGTCTAGTCGATGAAGGGCAGCCAGCTCTGTTAGAAATATCCTATCTTTATTCGGGTCCAGTCCAAGGGCCTGTATCATATCCACAGTAATCAAATGGTCCTCTGCTGACTCAGCTTCCATTAGCATGGTGTACAGCTCAGTGTTGAGTTGCTGGAAATATCTATATTTAGAATTTAAAATGATGTCATATACTATATATAAATTAAAGCCTGCACTAACCTGGCACAGGCCAAGTCCTCTTCTTCCTTACTTTGCAATGAGCGAGATAACCCTATAGACATTGTTCTGACCAGGAAAAATATGATCATGTGATAATCATGTGATAATACTCAAACACTCACTGTGAGTTAGTTAGCTTATTGTATCTCTGATGATCAGCAGGGGTGAGTCGTAGGAAGGGGTCTAGTCTGGTGGACGATGTTAGTATTGTCTGGTTATCAACGTAAATGTCATACAGGTTCCTCTTGCTTTCAAAAATCCTCTCTGATGTGCCTGAAAAAAAACATTACATAACTATGGTAGAGTTAATAAGATTATGCTAGTAAAAAATATTTAGGAAAAACTGCAAAACTAAATTCTGAAATTGGTAGCATTAATATTTAACTGCTGATTTACAATGACACTAGAACAATACGCAAGATGCTGAAATAAAATCCTGCTCCTCTGTAATCTAATAGATGGTGAGGTGGACTACCTCATCTATCTTCTGCATCAAGATTACAAAAAAATTTTTTAGAATCTTTAGTGGGTCAATATTATAAACGAAGAAAGTATACATGTACTACTTCAATATGCTACACTTTCTG
Source organism: Chalinula nematifera (assembly GCA_036873525.1). Classification (NCBI taxonomy): domain Eukaryota; kingdom Metazoa; phylum Porifera; class Demospongiae; order Haplosclerida; family Chalinidae; genus Chalinula; species Chalinula nematifera. The sequence continues at coordinate 9,366 of JAYJLX010098892.1, forward strand.
ATCATATTATAATCACATGACAATCACATGACAATCATATGACAATCTCATGACAATTATATGACAGTCACATGACAAATCAAAGTAGTACAGCTAAGACACTCTATAGCTGCTACAATATACTGACTATTCAAATTCTTACAAGCTATAAACGATGATTCCTTGGCCAGCATGTCAATATCTGCAACATTGACAAAGAACATTGGGTTGAGCTCGGTGTGTAGCTCAAGGTTATCAATATTGTGAGAGGCCAGTACACTAGTACAGTACACACGATAGCATAGTACGCCCACAGGAGGAGGACTGAATATTATAATCCGCTTCTTTAACAGGGCCAACTTCCATAGAGCGAATACCATGGGACCAAAGAACTGGAGGAATTGATTGAAACAGCCTGCTGGGTGAGTAATCTATGGCAGTGAAGAAAGAGAAATAATACAGAGAAATATAAGTACACACAAGAGTGGATTTACATTAGCAATTCATCGTAAAATCTTGCAAAAGTTATTCCCCACTTTTGTCATACAAATTTACCCATTAAAATGGCAGACTATAGCCATAAACAATAGAGTACTAAAGCCTGGTTTACACTCAACACAATGTCAACAATTTGTATAGTGACAGCAACGTTACGCAAGAATGAAATAATTATATTCAATTGTACGTCTGCGCCTGCGTAATTTCAGAAATTACGTTGAGTGTAAACCAGGCTTAGGGAGATATGAAATAAACAGCGTGGGAAAGAAAATTCCATGTACATGTATTAGAATAGGAAGTCAATACAGTGGAACCTTCTATAATGAAAACTCCCTTTAATGAAAACCTCTGTATAATGAAAAGATTTTAAGGTCCCTTTCCCAGTGAAACAACGTATAAGCAACCTCTCTTTAAAGAAAACCTCTCAAAAATGAAGTAATTTATTGATCCCAAAAGTTTCATTATTCAGAGGTTCCACTGTATTGGTACTCCGCCCCCAAGTGTGAGTTTATATTGCATGCCTCTCAATACTAAAGAATAGCAATGGCCCAAAAAAAAAAACATGTAACATATTAAAAAAATTTACAGTGAATTAGAAAAGAAAAAAATCAAAGAAATTTGTTTACTGTATATTAACTTCCATGAATATTTGTTTTATATCTCCCTGAGTACTAGTCAGTTAATTAATGTATACTATGGGGACTCCTGTCTATACAAATGATATTAAAAGTGTACCTCCATGTGTGGCAGATCAGCTGTAGCCAAGGAGGAGGTTGAGGTCAGCTGCTGTTGGCGTTGTCTGGGAGACTGTATCTTCCAGAAATAATCACTTAACAACTCGTAATCATAATCTGGGTTTTGAAGCCGTAATCTATATAATACAATGGTTAGGCACAGTAATGATGGACAATATATAGGATCATATAATCATAATCTGGGTTCTTAAGCTGTAATCTGTATAACATAATGGTTTGGTACAATAATAGTGGACAGTGTAGGAGATCATAGCTAAAGCAAGGATTGATAAAACCCATAGGGTTGGTGACTTTATGCTGACTAAACAAACAAAAAAAAAAGATACAAAAACCCTCCAAAAGCAGATCATAAGGAACAAGCAGATAAATGTAAAAAAAAAAACAGGCAAACACTCCTCTATCAAAAATTAATGGATACTGCTACAGCACTAAGCACAGTATTATCAATAATCAGCCTTAATTGTTACTGTATTACTACTGCTATTTTCAGTTAATATGTCTTTCTAATAATGTACAATGCAAGCTGAGCTGGGCAGCACATCTCACTTAGCCTGTTTCTGTAGGAAGTCCATGTGAGTGTGTAAGTTGGAATATGAGGACGAGACCACACCCACAGACCGCATCCTGGCCCCCCTCTCCTCCACACTGTCAACAGCTATCTTCTCATAGCAACTGACACCAAACAACTGGTTATGCTTGAAATATCTAACAAAAAAAGAGAGAGAGAGAGAGGGAGGGAACAGCAATCGAGAGTGAACAGAAACAATTCTACAAAAGCCATTGCCACGCTTAATTACATACATAAACTTAATCAGGACTCAATTGAAAAGGGAGTTCATTACTAACTTAATCTTCCATAACTATATATGTACATGTACTACGCCATTATGATTGTAATTTATAAATAGCTAAGGTCGCAGAATAGCAATTTACATGTAACATCAACTCAACAATACCCTAAGCCAAAGTAGACATAACGTTTTACTGAACAATGGTCCTCTTAATTTGTACACGAATTATATTCAGTCAACTCTGAGTGTTATTGTATATTGTAATCAATATGTCAACACTGAGTGTTACTGTGTGTTGTCCACTTACATGAAATCACTGTCGACCGTGTGGAACCCACTGGCCATTGCTCTAAACTCCACCCCCTCCAAATCAACGCCATCCGGATAGCACCACTCGATTACATTACCTGCAATTCAGTGAAAAATAAAATCATCCATTAGCAAGAATTAAATTTAATTGAGTAATGTTACTTAT
>JAYJLX010098892.1:11963-22098 GCA_036873525.1 Chalinula nematifera
TTACATTACCTGCAATTCAGTGAAAAATAAAATCATCCATTAGCAAGAATTAAATTTAATTGAGTAATGTTACTTATCTCATTAGCATAAGCGTCCAATGAGGATGCGTTAGCTACAAAGTTACAAATAATTTATATCGATATTAGAGTGTAACATTATAGTATATTAGATACACGGGCAACAAGCGTTAGTGACATGTGCAAATGCATGGCTTGCTTCCTGCACAACTATTGCCACATTTGCAGTAGCTTTTCTATGAAACACATACACCCACATATATATGCATCCATGCAGGAATTGGTTGCTGAAGTAGGTCAGTCAGTGTGATATGGTATCTTATTCTCGATCTTATTACCCATTCTATTACTTTATCTTTAATATTTGTTTAAAAAAAACAAAGGCCTCCTTGTTTTAAACTACATACTATTGTTGCTCGGTTATATACCTTTTTTAGTGTCAAAAGAAACTATGAAAATAGCCACCACAAGTTCATTGGTCGTTTTGCTCTCATAGCGACGGAAACGATGGTGTTTGGCTTGATCTTCCTCACTAGTTCCGTTTTCTAAGTCAATGAGTTCACTAGTTAGGCTAGCCCGGTTTATGTTCGAGGGACTGAACACCACCGGGTCCTCAATTTCCTTACTTTCTTCCAAAAAGAGCGGCCTCTGGTCGTTCTCGACCTCAGTCTCAGCCATTCCAAACTCCAAAGATAGTGACTAGACTAGGCTAATCTTTTCAAATTTTCAATGGGCGTGTCTTATTGTAAATAAACATTTCGCTGAATTAGAAATAAACTTTCTCGCTTCTTGTCTCAGCTAAAAATCCATCAGATGATATTCACATGATCTTGTAAGGAGTTTAGAGTTTATAAACAGAGCAAGTGAGAGTAACCAGTAACCAAAATAAGATACTCAATACAAGAGATATGTCATTCTTCAGCAAGAAGCCAGATTTACAGGGTAAGATTAGCTGGTACTCCATGATTCCACAATTTAGTTTATTCATCCCTTCCTCAATTCGTCCTATAGAAACCTTGTTCACCTTAAAAGTGAGTTATTCATTATTTTTTAAAAGGTGGTACACGCCTTTAGCCACTGTACTGCCAATATGCTTGTCCCGATCTATATCAGACGATCGAGTAGTGTAAGTGGGTGGGGCCATGCTGAATTGCTAATTGAAACGGTGGTCACTGTTTTTTTTTTCCTGTATGAAAACAGTTCACTTCTAAGCAGATTGAAAAGTCGGCTAAGAAAGCTGAAAAGGAACAGAGAGTACAGGAAGGGAAGATAAAGACAGTAAGCACATATCAATTGAAATGCATAAGGCACTTGACTACTTTAACTCTCTCTTCTTTCTACTTCAGGCTCTAGCTAAAGGTAACAAGGAAGGTGCTCGTATATATGCAGAGAATGCTATAAGGAAAAAGAATGAGTCATTAAACTATCTAAGAATGGCCGCCCGTATTGATGCTGTGGCCAGCCGTGTCCAATCAGCCATGATGATGAAAGATGTATGTATGCCATCATCCAATATATCCTTTGCCCCATTCCCCTTCTCCCCTCCCTCTCCTCCTTCCTCCCCCTCCCTTTCTCTCTCTTCTGTCCTCTTCTGTTTTGTTTGATTACTCCCTCACTTCCTTTGTTAATGTATACGTACTGTTTATTCCTCTCAGATATCCAAGACTATGGGTGGAGTGGTACATAACCTTGATAAAGTAATGGCTACAATGGACCTGGAAAAGGTATGTTCTCAACACTATAATAATAGCGGTATCTTGCACGTTGTATACTGTTGGTGTACACTGGCTAGAGTACCTGTTAGAATATCAGGACATTTAAATTACTTAATGTCTATGTATTGTTTTATATTTTTATTGTATACGAACCCCAACCAAGCTAACATTGGTTGTTAATTCTGTTTGTTTTTCTTCATCAGATATCCTCGACGATGGACAAGTTCGAACGGGCATTTGCCGACATCGACACACATACTGAGGTATATTACAATAAAGGATGTTGTCATGTGACTGTCATTTGATTTTCATGTGATCTTTGCTTGTTTCATAGGTCATGGAAAATGCAATGTCGTCAGCGACAACTCTGTCAACTCCTGAAAACCAGGTAAACAGGAAATTAATTAAATTTGATAAACTACTGAGTAATATCGTTCCAGATCTGTACTAGTTATAAATTAATCTTTAATTAACTTGTGTAGGTGGAGTCACTGATGCAGCAAGTAGCAGAAGAGAACGGTTTGGACGTAGTTAATAAACTGGCAGCCAACCCAATAGGTACTAAACTACCTACAGCAACTGAAGAGACACGAACAATAGAACAGGAAGATAAGCTATCGAAAAGGTACACGTTATGTCGATCGGTGTGATTATGTATTAACTGCATGGAGTTCTTGTTCAATTGGTAGCCATATTTCATATAGCTATATATAAACTAGGGAGGATAAAACACGAATAAGGGAATTTATGCTCTGTATGTATTTGTATAGATTGGCAGAGCTGAGACAGTGACACTGCACAGTATATACATCATTGATTGATCATCAGACAAATTGGCCTTGGATAATAATCGATTTCTTTATTTTATTTCATATTATTATTATTATCGTCTCTGTGTATAGTACGTTAATTAATATTATACATTATAACAGTGAAACAAATAGTGTTCTTTTTAAACAATAATAACTTGATTGTAAATTTAAAATTACATTTCGACAAATGTAAAGAAAATAATAGTAAAAAAAATTAATAAACTAATGATTTATGTTACAATAAAAAGGAGCAAACCATCTATTATTAATCACACGGCCACTATAATACAGTATAGTGATATACAATCTATTGTGGATACGAATGCTCCAATAGGAACAGTCTAGTGTTGGATATCAGCCTATTCCTGGACTGCTCCATTAGTTTCCGCTCCTGTCTCTCCTCTGGTGTTAGGAAAGGGTTAATATTTTGTGTACTAAGTGATAAATTAATGGCTCTTAACGAGTCACTGCTAGCCACACCACGTTGGACCTTCACCAAATGGGTAACATGAGCTACATAATGATAGACAACATAGCAAGTCACAGTTATACCTATACACTAACAGCATACACGTATACATGTACATACAGTTATTATACATAAATCAGATCATACATTTTATAAATATTTCCTTAGCCATTGCTAATTCTTTAGAATTAAACTCGCACTTGCAGAGTACCAACTCTGACATGAATGTACATTGTATTCCATTCCTAAGGCACGTTATATGGGTGCTTCCTACTCCCTTTACCTTTACATCATGTACTTCATGCACCAGCCTGCAGTAGTGATACCATCAATAATCAAGCTAGCTATAAAGTAATGAAGTGGTCAGCCTATCATCACACATGATCAATTACATCATAAATGTTATTGCAACAATTACACCCCTTAATTTCGAGCTTAATTTAGATTAAAAATGGCTGAAAAGAAATTGAATCCAACGTACTGCCAGGATGCATATTTGAGTAAAAGAAAATATAGAAAAGGGAGAAATAAACCGATCAAGTGGACAACTTGATGGAGTAACTTTACTCCCATCAGTACCAGCAGCTCGTATAGCAGAGCAGAGAGAGAAGGTGATCATTAGACCAGATGATGTGTTCATAGCCACCTATCCCAAGTGTGGTACGACCTGGACACAGCAGATTGTCAAGTTGATAGTCCACAATGGAGTAGAGACGGGAGCTGATTGCGATGAGTTTATTCCTTGGCACGAGCACATGACCTTGGAGGAGATAGAATCAATGGCTTCACCACGTTTCTTCAAGAGCCATCTTCCTTACCAACTAATGCCCAATGGAGGTGACCCTGAGAAGACTCAAGCCAAGTACATCACTGTGATCCGTAACCCTAAAGATGCCTTTGTTTCTAACTACAACCATTTTAAAAAGATGTTTCCACCTCACCAAATACCATCTAAAGACTCATTATTTGATAAGTATATCAGTGACCAAGAAACATACGGTCCTTTTTATTCTCATTTCCTTGGCTGGTGGGCTCATAAAGATGCTCCTAATATTTTGGTACTAACATACGAAGGAATGAAGAGGGACCCTTGCTCTGCAGTTACCACTATTGCTAGGTTCCTAGGGTACAACCTTACTGACAAAGTTATTGATAAGATTATCACTGATACTTCATACGATAAGATGAAGGAAAATATGGCTGCTAACAAAGAAGGAGAAAACATGGCTTGGATGGGAGACAAAAACATTAAGTTTATACGAAAGGGAATCATAGGGGATTGGAGGAATGAACTAACAGATGAGCAATCAGCCAGGATAGATGCTATTGTAGCTGAGAAGATGAAAGGCAGTGGAATAGTGTTTGACTATGGGGATGAGGACTAGTGCATTAGTTAGTGTGTGAAATTTAGACTTAGAATATTGGTGCAGTTGAATGCAATGGTTTTTACATCTGCTCAGGTCCTGTCTCTCCTCTGGTGTTAGGAAGGGGTTAATATTTTGTGTACTAAGTGAATTAATGGCTCGTAATGAGTCACTGTTCGTCATACATGTACCTTGTTGGACCTTTACCAAAGGGGTAACATAAACTACACAATAGATAACTTACATGTATAACAAAATAAATAAGTCATTAAATACCTGCATACATACAGTACAGTACATACACCAACTACATGTACATGTACCATACATTGTACAAAATTACTTTGACCACTGTTATTTTTTAAAAATGAACTCGCGCTTGTGGAGTACCAACTGTGACTTTTCTAACGTACTACATTAGGCAAAAAATTCATTAGTGAGTGGGTGGAACTGGAAACTCCCCATGCACTCCTTAATTTAACCTTTAATGCCTTACATCGTACACTCATGCACCGGTCCTGTAGTAGATCTAGTAATCAAGCTGCAATGTCAAAAAAATTTTTTATCAAGTTTTATAAACTACAATGAAGTGGTCAGCCTATCACACATGATCAGTTACATAATGCTTCAATGTTATTGTAGCAGTTACACCCCTCAGACTAAAAATGGCTGAGAAGAAATTAAATCCAACTGCCAGACTGCATACTCGAGTAAAAGAAAGTATTGAAAAAGGAGAAATGAACCGATCAAGTGAACAACTTGATGGAGTCACTTTACTCCCATCAGTACCAGCAGCTCGTGTAGCGGAGCAGAGAGAGAAGGTGATCATTAGACCAGATGATGTGTTCATAGCCACCTATCCCAAGTGTGGTACGACCTGGACACAGCAGATTGTCAAGTTGATAGTCCACAATGGAGTAGAGACGGGAGCTGATTGCGATGAGTTTATTCCTTGGCACGAGCACATGACCTTGGAGGAGATAGAATCAATGGCTTCACCACGTTTCTTCAAGAGCCATCTTCCTTACCAACTAATGCCCAATGGAGGTGACCCTGAGAAGACTCAAGCCAAGTACATCACTGTGATCCGTAACCCTAAAGATGCCTTTGTTTCTAACTACAACCATTTTAAAAAGTTGTTTCCACCTCAGCAAATACCATCTAAAGACTCGTTATTTGATAACTTTATCAGTGACCAAAAAACTTATGGTCCTTTCTATTCTCATTTCCTTGGTTGGTGGGCTCATAAAGATGCTCCTAATATTCTGATACTAACATACGAAGGAATGAAGAGGGACCCTCACTCTGGTGTTACCGCCATTGCTAGGTTCTTGGGGTACAACCTTACTGATGAAGTTATTGACAAGATTGTCACTGATACTTCATTCGATAAGATGAAGGACAATATGGCTGCTAACAAAGAAGGAGTGGCTTGGATGGGAGACAAGAACATTAAGTTCATACGAAAGGGAATCATAGGTGATTGGAGGAATGAACTAACAGATGAGCAATCAGCCAGGATAGATACTATTGTAGCTGAGAAGATGAAAGGCAGTGGAATAGTGTTTGACTATGGGGATGAGGACTAGTTTATTAATTACGTATAATGTGTAAAATTTATAAGACAATATTGGTACAGTTTAATTAATGCAATGGTTTTCACATCTTACGAGTTCAATACCATTTGTATACAGTACGTACATGTACATGTACTGTTATCTCCTGCACATACATGTACATGTAGTATGGTTACTAATGTATGCACATGTGTGTACTAACCCAGTGAGGTTTCCCTCTCAGGATGGCATTTACTACAGTGAGTTTCACCCAGTCGAACCAGACCATTATGGGTGTGGTCTAGAACAGGCAATGGAACAACCACATCATGAAGTGCGTCTACATCAGGAGGGGGAGGGGGAGGAGGGGGCGGGGTGGCAGGCTTCCGTCTATGAAGAAATCAGCATAATTATTAAAACTAATTTCTTCAACTAAAATAATAAATTATAACTATGATGGCAATTACCTTGCTAGTTCTCGTTCGTGTTCTGTTTTAATGAAGTACTTGACTACGTCAATAGGATCACAATACGGTAACTGAAGTTCAGGTTGTGATTTCGATCCCGTACGGCTACTCCTTGTGGCTGTGCTCTTCTTTCGTACTGGTATTTTCACACCTTTACTCTTTAAATAGTCAATACTCCAGGTCTCCAGCCATCCTGTTGACCTGGTGATCAGGTCAGAGAGTTGTGAACCAGAGCTAGCCAGGTTGGTGTCCATCTCACGGGTGAAATAGTTATATGGGTCAATGACACTCCTCGACTTAAAATAATCTGAAACAATAATGTACATGTACATGTACACTGTATATGTATTGCATGTATAGACTATATGTCCTCAGGCTACAGCACAGTACATGTACAAAATCAGAACTTCACAATGCATAATAATTATACATATACATGTCCATGTAAGGATTGTAGACTCCTGATGGAATACATACAGTAGAAAGTGGTCAATACAAGAAGTCAACAATGCATACATACATACATACGTACATGTATAAATGTATATGTACATGTACAATATACAGTACAGTGGAACCTCCGAATAATGAAACTTTTGGGGACCAATAAATTACTTCATTACTCAGAGGTTTTCTCTAAAGAGAGTTTGCTAAACAATGTTTTACTTGAAAAGGGACCTCAAAATCTTTTCACTATACAGAGGTTTTCCTTAAAGGGAGTTTTCATTATCGGAGGTTCCACTGTACATGTATAGCCACTCTTATTACTACTGTATAAGAGGATGTACTGTACCACTTACCCTTTACTAGTCGGATTATGTCCTGGTTGCCCTCAGTGAAATAGCTCATTAGTAAAGACATGAATGAATAGTCTAGTTCATTAATATGTATGAGGAGCTCCAGACCCCTAGAGACAAGGTAACGATCCAGTATATCCTTGGTTGATACAGGTGGGGGTCCGGTTAATAGACTGATGACTGATGTACGCACTTCATCCATATTCTTGGGCTTAAACTCTTTGATTAAGCTCAACAGAGCCTAAAAAAATAAGACAGGAATTTCATATTTCATCGATTGTATACAGTACTTGTTATATCACGCTATCAGGAGTTCCTAATACATGTACTTAACCCATAAATGCATGCACATAACAAGCCACCCCCATCCCTCCCCTCTTTAATGATATTGTATTAATGAGTGCCATGCATAGGTGATGACGTGTCTGGTGGTAATATAACTTACTGCGCATATATCGCCTTTAATGGAGGGATCCATAGGTTTTTGAAACCAGGAGATGAGAGCGTATATAAATCGAGTGACCGTCCAAGGTTTGGGAAACGTCTACAGAAAATACACAACAACATTAGATCATACACATGTATCAAATACAACACTATACACATGGCAAGGTTGACCTTTGATGTTGCATTAGGATATAGTGACTCGAACCAGGGTTGACCAATGAATTGAGCAATATAGTCGGGGAGAGGGGTGGGGGGAGGGGGCGGAGGGGTAGGAGAACGTGGCGGAGGGGGAGGAGTCGGGGTCCTGGGCTTCGGAGGGGGAGGGGGTTTTGGTTTAGGCTTTGGAGCAACCAGCTTTTCCACCTTCATCTGTGATTTCAACTCCTATGTACATGTATGAGTAAGTTAATTATAACAACATTAATTAAGGGGCTACTGGTAATAGTATATTACCTTGGTAGGACGAGGAGGGGGAGGGGTCGGGGGAGGAGTAGGTGTAGGAGTGGGGTCAGGGGTCTGTTGAGCCATCATGGCTGCTCTAATTCGTTCCATCACTTCACTATTGGCAGTCTCATCTAATTCCTCCTCAGGCTATATACACATTATAATACAGTAAAGAAGACATACATGTACTTGTATACCAATATCGAAAAAAAGGTAAAACTCATACAATGCACATGTACATGTACATATATGTTGAGCATGTATTTTACTAACTTCTTCCTTCTTTTCTCTCATCATTCTCTTCTGTCTCTCGTTGAGTACTGGAGGCTGCCATTGCTTGGCCAATCGCTTGTCTTCGTCTGATTTCCTTAGTTTCTGTACGACAGCAGAGTTAGGTAGGAATCCATCGGGGGCGATAGGATAGGGGGGGAGGAACTTGGACAGAGGAGGAAAGAAAACTGCCTTGTCTCCGACTTTAAAGGGTTCATCTAAAATAATTAATGAAAAAGTAAAATTAATAAAACCACAGACAATGTGACAGCAGCCATTTGAAACTCAAGTGGCTGAAAAGAAGATGAACATGTACAGTAGATACAGTTTAATGCACGATGCGTAGTATTTTTACTGATCGATGTAAGTCAATACTGTAGAATGAATGATCTCACATACGTACAGGGTTCTGGTGTTATGACATCCATTCCATACGTGTCTGGATCAAAGTCGTCTAATTCTGGTATGACAGGGATTCCATGTGGATGGGTCACTCGAATCATGGAGTATACCTCTTTCCAGGCCTTGCTCTTGAGAGCCTTAGACAAAGCTTGTGGCTTTTGCTATAAAAAAGCAATTTAAAATATCCATCATAAATTCTAAAACACAACCAAAAAACTTATTCATCAAAATCTGATAGGCTTTCACTTAATTAACATCAAAAACACACAAAAAAACTAAGTTTTAACAGAAACAACACATAAAGTACATGTACATGTATTTAGACACTCAAAATACATGTATAAGTACATGTACACTTTGTTGAATCAATATCCTAACATACATGTACATGTACGTACACCGTATATACATGTACATGTACATAAATGTATGTACATAGTTGGTACCTTTTCAGTTGTCAGTGTCCCATCCCTGATGCATTTCAGCTCTTTGTCTTGGTCTAACAGTTTCTCAATACCTTGACGTTTGGCCTCCCTGATGCGGTCCAAAATATTGAGCTCCTCTTCTGATAAAGCTCCTCGATATGATGTACTACAGTTATAAAGTACATGTATTATGCACATTAATCTTGATAGGGCTGGGTACATATACATTTTACTGCATTAAGTATTTGTATTACAAGAATTTGTATCTTCAGAAATAAATCTTACACTTCAATATGATCATCAATGGGCTCCAGCCTGATCTGATCTTCCTCATCAAACTCCTCTAAACTCTTGTACAGTTCCCTGGGCAGTTCTCCCTTCAGTGAGTCCTCCCTCACCCCCAGGGTCACCAGTTGCTTGATATAGTCACCAACAAGGTGTGTGGAGTGTGATATGGTGTGTAAGTGACTGCGTAGGGACACAGTTAGACCACCAAATGGACTACTGAAAACAACAGAAGTGGGCAAAGCATCCAACTGTAGTATCCTAGGAGAGAAAGAGAAAGAAAGAGAAGGAGAGAGAGAGAGAGAGAAAATCAGCACATTTTATTAACTTACCCAAAAATTCTAAATCGCTTTAAATGACTATTATTTTTTATGCATTATAATACAGTACGAATTACTATAGTGACTGGTATACTTATTTAAAATTAGTTCTGTACTGTACCTGACAATTCTGTTGTCCTGTGACCATAATCTAATGGAGCAGTCTCGAGACGAAGTAACAAAGAGATGCATTGGAGTGCACACATCGAGTGCAGTGATGGTCTCAGTATGGTCATTATGAGGATCACTGGAAAACATGGCTGCAGACGAAGAGAGAGAGAGAGAGAGAGAGAGAGAGAGAGAGAGAGAGAGAGAGAGAGAGAGAGAGAGAGAGAGAGAGAGAGA
>JAYJLX010099003.1:0-22096 GCA_036873525.1 Chalinula nematifera
AATTGGAATTAAATCTGCATCTTCCAACTCGATACGTTGATCTACTTCAACTTGTTTCACCGCTGCTAGAATCAATCGAATAGTAGCTAGACGTTCTTTATTGCCTGCTCGCATCGATTCCTTCATGTCAGCGACTAGGCGGTCTTTGATAGACGCAGAGTCAGACACTAGTAAAGACGCTTACGCTTTAGTCCAGTACGAGATACGCGCTTTAAGTTACGTTTAACTGCAGCAGCAGCTTTGCGTTTACGCACAGAGGTCGGCTTTTCATAGAATTCACGTCGGCGAACTTCAGTTAATGTTCCTGCTTTCTCACAAGAACGACGAAATCTTCGCAAAGCGATATCAAATGGCTCATTTTCTTTTACGCGAACTCCAGGCATATATCCTCTGTTGTTTGGTTATTAATCATGATAAAGGACGCAGGATTATAATTGCGCTATGCTCGATTTCAACCTCAAAACAGATTTAATTTGTATTATTTCGTGAAAAAGCAATGAATGTACTTGGAATTGAGACATCCTGTGATGAAACGGGCGTGGCGATTATTAATGATCAAGGTCAGATTTTAGGCGATTGCTTATACAGCCAAGTAGAAGAGCATGCCCAATATGGTGGAGTAGTACCTGAATTGGCATCACGTGACCATATTCGCAAGATTACTCCGATGATACGCAGCTGTCTGCAGGATGCAGATTTAACCCTAAAGCAAATTGATGTTATTGCCTACACAGCAGGCCCAGGCTTGGTGGGCGCACTCTTTGTGGGTGCGTCCGTAGCACAATCGATGGCATGGGCGGCCAACATACCCGCGATGCCTGTGCATCATATGGAAGCCCATTTGTTGGTACCTTTATTAGATCAACAAACTACTTTTCCTTTTTTGTGTTTACTGGTTTCCGGTGGCCATACAATGATCGTGCATGCTAAACAACTTGGTGACTATGAGATCCTAGGGCAAAGTCGCGATGATGCGGTCGGTGAAGCATTTGATAAAGTAGCGCAGCAATTAGGCTTGGGCTATCCAGGAGGGCCAGCGATTGAAAAATTAGCGTCTACTGCGACAGTAGATTTACCTCCATTTCCACGACCGATGCTCGATCATCCAAGTCTAGACTTTAGTTTTAGTGGCTTAAAAACACACACGCTATTGGCGTACACGGACTCGCAAAAAGATCAGGATTCCAAAGCCGCTATTGCTTATGCCTTTCAACAAGCAGTTATTGATACGTTGTATGAAAAATGTCGGCGTGCATTGAGTGAAACAGGATTAACAACATTAGTCGTTGCTGGCGGAGTGAGTGCTAATCAGGCGCTCAGAGAAAAATTTGCAGCATTTAGTTCTAGTGGGACTACTGCAGTTTTTCCAGATTTAAAATTGTGTACTGATAATGGTGTAATGATTGCGCATGCAGGCATGTTGCGCGCATTGCATAATGAACCTATGTATAAAAAGGCAATTAACGTATCGCCTCGCTGGTCAATGCATGAACTTAATTTGGCCGGTTGAATAAACTAATCTTAGTCTCCTCACCCACAATTAAATTTTTAATATTACCTCTATGACGCCATACTACGAGTAAGCTGATGGCGATGGTGAGTAATATCACGGCCAATGAAAAATTTAATAACCAGGCTGCAACCGGTAGTAGTGTCGTCGCAACTAATGCAGCAAGTGAGGAGTAACCACTTATTTTTGCCACACTAATCCAGGTAATAATCCAGCCAATTGCTAGTATCCAGCTAACACCAAACAAAACACCTAGGGTTGTTGCAACACCTTTGCCGCCTTGGAAGCGAAAGAAAACTGGATACATGTGACCAATAATAGCTGCTAAGCCAACTGCGCAGATGGCGAGGATTTCAAAATCAAGCCAGCGGGCAAGTAATACAGGTATTAAGCCCTTCACTAGATCCCCAAATAAAGTAATAGCAGCTGCTTTTTTGCTGCCTGTACGTAAAACGTTGGTTGCTCCAGGATTACCTGAACCTAGGCTACGTGGATCAGGTAGTGACATTAAACGTGCGACAATAACTGCACTTGAAATGGAGCCGAGTAAGTAGGCAATGATTATTGCGATTGAGTAAGTCGTTGTTAGAGCCATTGTTTCATAAAGATTCTAAAAAGGCAGAAGAATAATGCAGCAACACAATAAAATAATATTACTCACGGGCTGGGGCACATCCTGTCAAGTATGGGATCGGATTATCCCAATATTATCATCGCGCTTCCAAATCGAGTGTGTGCCGTTGCCTTGGATGGTAACGGATAATGATCATACACTGAAAAATATAGATAACTATATAGAACTACTTGCTAAGCAATTAACTAATAAAGTTTCTGTTGTTGCATGGTCTTTTGGTGGGTTATTAGCAATTAAATTAGCCGACAAGTTTCCTCATTTAGTAAAACGCATTGTATTTATTGCCTCCAGTGCAAAGTTAATTGCAGATCAGATTATTCCGGGAATTGATCCCACTTGGTTTGCGAAATTTAAACAAGATTTTTCTAGACGTCCTCACAAACAACTACAAAAGTTTTTTATGTTGATTAACCATGGAGATGAGTTTGCCGAAGATCTAATGCAAGCTTGCCAAATTGAGGCGCTAAATTATGATGAGTGTACATATGGTTTAGAGCATTTAGGCATTTTAAACTTAACTACACAATTGTCAGAGTTAACATGCGAAAAACTCTATATTCATGGTGAAAATGATGCAGTACTAGAAGCCAGCGCTGCACAATATTTTGCACAGAAACATAATGACGATATTCATATAATTAAGTCGGCAGGGCATGCGCCACATATTTCTCATCCACATCAAGTCGCAGAGATTATTCAGCGAGTAATGCCAATCTAGGCGATTAAAAATGTTAATTGATAAGTCAAAAGTTAAAACTACCTTTGGCAATGCCGTACTTAGTTATGATGCGGCAGCAGTTGTGCAAAAAGAAATTTTATCAAGGTTGCTAGATAAAATTGATAGTCTAGAAGTTACTGGGAATAGTGTGCTTGATATTGGTAGTGGCACAGGATTGATTACTGCTAAATTGGCTACCAAGCTGTCAGCGCAAGTGTTTATCTCTATGGATCTAGCGTTACCGATGCTTAATTATGCGAAGCAGAATGCACCATTGCGCGATAACTATCATGTCTGTGCGGATGCGGAGGCCTTACCTTTTCGTGAGAATAGTTTTGATGTGGTTTTTTCAGCATCTACATTACAGTGGTGTAACAACATCGAACAAGTATTCACAGACTGCTTAGGTCTACTGCGGCCGGGCGGTTTATTTGTCTTTTCAACATTTGGGCCAGATACTCTATACGAATTACGTAATTGTTTTGAGCACGTCGACAACGAGAAACATGTGAATTCTTTTGTGGATATGCACATCCTCGGCGATGAATTGCTACAACGAGGTTTTGCAAATCCTGTAATGGAGATGGACAAAATTCAATTGTTATATGACCAGCCTGTACAGTTACTGCGCGATTTAAAGCTGGCCGGTGCTACTAACAATAGTATAGAACGCACACGTGGTTTGTTGGGTAGGCGTCGATTTGAGCAAATGCTAAGCCATTATCAACAGTATCAATTACCAGATAAAAAATACCCAGCAAGCTATGAAGTGATCTATGGCCATGCATGGAAAGGGATAGTGGATAATAAAAATACAAAATCGCCAACGGATTGGCAGCCCGTTCAATTTAAATGACTTAAATCAGTTTACATTGACCTGAATTTGTTGAGAATAGCGTGGTTTCTCAGTGTATTACCTGAAGTGGTGTAGATGTACTGAGCATGTAAGCGTTATTTGGGTTTAAAAAGTTTCTGTATAGTCATGAATTTTAAATCGATAGTTGCTAATATTAGCGTATAATTAAGCGCTGATTAGGAAGCGCTATTAGATACTTACTGAAACCTGACGGGATAACGTATTGATGAGTACAGAATCTGAACTGGAGTGCTCACGCTTTATAGTCACCCCAAACCCATCAATGTCTTGGCATGCAAATAAACTATTTATTGCGAGTTTAGCTGTGTTGTCATTCGGTATGGCTGGTGTTTTTGCGGTGCAAGGGTACTGGATGATCCTCCCATTTGTCGGGTTTGAGATTGCATTACTTACATTTGGTCTTTATTGGTGTTGTTGGCAGTCTACACGGCGTGAAGTAATTTCAATCGATGCCGACAAGGTCGAGATCGAAGTAGGTAGAAGTAGTGCACAAGAATTGCATCGCTTTCAGAGTGCTTGGACGAAAGTGATTTTTTATCCTCCAAGATCTGCGGCGCATCATGGTCGATTAGTGATGCGGTCAAAAGGTCAGGAGATTGAAGTAGGTACGTTTTTGACTGATCTTGAGCGACGAAGCCTGGCAGATTCTATTCAGGATGCTCTAGTGAATGTGAGTCGACAGAATTGTTATACGTAGGGAGTTATTAGATAAATGAAAGCAAAAAATTGGCTAGCTGCAGTAGCTGGATTGTTTTTCACGTTTGGATTAGCAAGCGTTGTACATGCATTGCAACCAATTAATATGCCTCAAGGGGTCACGGATATCAGTAAAGATGTTTACGACCTACACATGATTGCCTTCTGGTTATGTGTTTGGATCGGGGTTGGTGTATTTGGCGTGATGTTCTATTCAATTTTTGCGCATCGCAAATCGAGTGGCCGAACACCATCGACTTTTCATGAGAGCACAACCGTAGAAGCAATCTGGACGATTGTGCCATTTATAATTTTGGTTGCTCTTGCGATTCCTTCTACCAAATCTTTAATCGAGCAATACGATACTAGTGATTATGACCTCACCGTTAAAGTTACGGGTTATCAGTGGCTGTGGCACTACGAATATATTGATGAAGGTGTAGATTTTTATAGTGTGTTAAAAACTCCACGCGACCAAATCAATAATCAAGTTGCAAAGACAGAAAATTACCTACTTGAAGTAGATAACGAGCTTGTTCTACCGGTAGGTAAAAAAGTGCGTTTTCTTATTACCTCCAATGACGTGATCCACGCTTGGTGGGTACCTGATATTGCGGTTAAGCGAGATGCAGTCCCTGGATTTATCAATGAAGCTTGGGCTCGTATTAATGAGCCTGGAACCTATAGTGGCCAGTGCGCTGAGTTATGTGGGCGTGATCATGGCTTTATGCCTGTAGTGGTGAAAGCGGTTCCCGCGGAAGAGTTTAATCAGTTCTTAGCTGAGAATACGACGAATCCTCCGGCGGCGGAACTTGCGGCAGTTTCACCGTAATACGCACAAGAATTTATTTAGAAATTTTTAACTTAAGGAGTACATGATGAGCACGGTTTCTACAGATAGCCACGACGATCATCAAGAGAGCCCATATTCCATCAAGCGATGGATATTTACGACTAACCACAAAGATATCGGGACTTTATATCTATGGTTCTCATTTATTATGTTTTTAATCGGCGGTGTTATGGCGCTGATTATTCGCACCGAATTATTTGAGCCAGGACTACAATTCGTCGATCCTCAGTTTTTTAATTCTATGACGACCATGCACGCAATCGTGATGATCTTTGGTGTGGTCATGCCGGCATTTACCGGCTTAGCAAACTGGTTAATTCCGATGATGGTGGGCGCCACAGATATGGCATTACCTCGTATGAATAACTGGAGTTTCTGGATACTGCCCTTCGCATTTTTAATTTTGTTGTCATCTCTGTTCTTAGAAGGCGGTGGTCCTAATTTTGGTTGGACGTTCTATGCACCGCTGTCAACGACATACAGTAATGACAGCACAGCGCTCTTCGTGTTCTCAGTGCACATTATGGGTATTTCTTCCATTATGGGAGCCATTAACGTCATAGTGACTATTTTCAATATGCGTGCACCAGGTATGACGTGGATGAAAATGCCACTGTTTGTCTGGACATGGCTAATCACAGCGTTTTTGTTGATTGCGGTTATGCCAGTATTAGCAGGTGTAGTGACCATGCTGTTGACCGATAAATTCTTTGGCACCAGCTTCTTTGATGCAGCCGGTGGCGGCGACCCCGTGCTATTCCAGCATATATTCTGGTTCTTTGGTCACCCAGAAGTTTACATTATGATTCTTCCAGCATTTGGAATTACGTCACACATAATTTCAACATTCTCTAGAAAGCCTTTGTTTGGACATGCCTCAATGGTCTATGCAATGGTATCTATTGCCGTATTATCTTTTGTTGTTTGGGCTCACCACATGTTTACAGTAGGTATGCCTTTGGCTGCTGAACTTTTCTTCATGTGGGCCACAATGATTATTGCCATCCCAACAGGAGTAAAAGTATTTAACTGGTGTGCAACTATGTTTAAAGGGTCAATTACTTATGAAACACCAATGCTATTTGCCGTAGCCTTTGTTGTGTTATTTACAATTGGCGGATTTTCAGGCCTGATGCTTGCTATTACACCTGCTGATTTCCAATATCACGATACTTATTTTGTTGTTGCTCACTTTCACTATGTGCTTGTGCCAGGCTCTATTTTTTCAATTATGGCAGCTGTGTATTACTGGCTACCAAAGTGGACAGGTAATATGTATGACGAAAAGATGGGAAGACTTCATTTCTGGCTTTCATTCGTTGGTGTAAACGTCACATTCTTTCCTCAACACTTTGTAGGGCTTGCAGGTATGCCTCGTAGATATGCTGACTACTCATTGCAATTCGCTGAGTGGAATGCAGTGTCATCTGTTGGTGCTTTCTTATTTGGGCTGTCCCAACTACTATTCTTATATATAGTGGTTAAGACAGTATTCGCTGGTAAAAAAGCAACACCACAAGTTTGGGATGGAGCAGAAGGATTAGAGTGGACAGTAGATTCACCAGCTCCTTACCACACATTTGAAACACCACCGAAGGTAAATGGCTAAAGGACCTCTACAAAATAAAATTTTCTTAAGCCTGCTGGGCGCTGTTGCCTTCATGTTTCTTTTCTCTTTTATGCTTGTGCCGTTATACAACGTTTTTTGTGAAGTTACAGGTTTAAATGGAAAAATATATGGTCCATCAGATTTTTTTAAAACAGAAAAACAAATTAAATCCAGAGAGGTAAATATACGTTTTTTAAGCACAGTTAATGGATCTGCTCCAGTAAAATTTTACCCTTCAAGCGATAATCTAGAGGTTTTAACAGACAAGGTAAGCTCAACAACATATGTTGCAACAAACAATACTAATAAAAACATAACATTGACAATAATCCCTTCAGTTTCGCCTGGTTTGGCAGCTGAAAACATAAAGAAAATTCAATGCTTTTGTTTTGAAGAGCAAACATTGGGACCATTTGAGACACAAGAATGGCCAATAAGATTTTATGTAGATTCCGACATTTCAGACAATGTAAATAATGTCTATTTGTCTTATACTTTATTCGAGAAAAATAGAGAAAACCCAATGGCAATGAATCATGAGTAGTGAAACAGTAGGACATCAAAAATATTATGTACCTGAGAAAAGCTCAATCCCTATAGTTTTTGCTATTGCAACATTTTTTGCAGGCATGGGTGCAGCAAATGCTATAACTGGTAACGGATCAACAATGCTTATTGCTGGCATGGTAGCAGTTGTTTTTACAATGGCTTATTGGTTTGCAACGGTAACAAGGGAATCAATGGCTGGATTAGATACGCCACAGCTGAATACTTCTTATGTTTACGGCATGGGCTGGTTTATCTTTTCAGAAGTAATGTTTTTCTTTGCCTTCTTTGGTGCATTGTTTTATATCAGATCATTTTCGATAACATGGCTGGGCGGTGAAGGTGCAAAGGGAATTGCCGGCGATCTTTTATGGCCAGAATTTGAGGCAGTATGGCCTCCGATGATAACACCAGAACAAAGTTTGCTTGGTGATCAAGCGACAACAGTTGGGCCTAAAGAAAATATGTATTTACACAGTTTAAGTGGAGCTCTTACATGGCTTCCACTATGGAACACAGTGGTTCTTTTGAGCTCAAGCGCAACAGTTCATGCCGCTCATATGGCACTTAAAGAAAACAATAGGAAAAGATTTAATTTCTGGCTAGGTATTACAGTTTTGCTGGCTTTTATTTTTGTTATTCTTCAGGCTGTTGAATACTATGAAGCTTATGCACACCTTGGTCTAACACTTTCATCTGGGGTTTATGGAACAACCTTCTTCATGCTTACAGGCTTCCATGGCATGCACGTTTTAATTGGTGGAATTTTCTTGTTAACCCAACTTGTTCGATCAACAGGCTACAACCATTTTTCAGATAAAGAGCACTTCGGTTTTGAAGCAGCTTCGTGGTATTGGCATTTTGTTGATGTGGTTTGGGTCTGTTTGTTCTTATTTGTTTATATTCTTTAACCCCACGGCGCTTGGTTGCCAAGTTGCCCAGAATAAACACCATAAAATATAAGAATTATAATTATTGCCCCAAGCGTAACCCTAAAACCAAGACCATAAAGTATGCGTTTTTTTTCAGGATTGCCTCTATCAACAAATAGAAAAACAAGACTTGATGCAAGGCTAATTAAAACTAGAACAAGTAAAATGATGATAATTGTTTTTAACACGGGATTATTAAAACATTGAATAGCTATAAATCAAAGATATTAATTTTTGCAATTATTTTTGCACCAGTTACTTTTTCGCTTGGCCTATGGCAAATAGAGCGTGCAGCTGAAAAAGACAACATAATTGAAAAGTTTAACGAACTTCAGAATAATCCTCATAAGCCTATTAATACTGAAGATAAATTTGCAAACTGGGAACCAATAAGCTCGTATGGGACATTTACTCAATACATAATTCTTGAAGACAATGCCTTACTTGATGGCCAAGCAGGATACAAGGTGTATCAGTACTTCAGGTTTGAAGAAAATTCGGGCGTATTTGTGAATCGTGGATTTATTGCAAGAGGCCGTTTGAAGAATGAAGTGCCAGAAATTACAACGCCAAGTGGCCAATTTTTAATAAAAGGGAGTGCTTTATATAAAAACCCCAATGCATTTGTGAAAAATATAGAGGAATCTGATAAAAGAATCATACAGGAATTTAATATTGGCCTTATATCTAACGTATACCCAGAGTTGAGGGCGGACAATATAAGACCTTATATCTTTAATCTTGATAAGAACGATCAGTTTAAATTTAAGGAAATTGAGAAGCCCATAAATATGTCGTCAGACAAACATATTGGATATGCAATTCAGTGGTTTGGGCTTTGTTTGGCCTTGATAGTATTGACCATAATTGCCTTTAGGAGAAAAGATGAATAATCAAAGATACATAGCTTTAATAATATTGCTGACCCCACTTATTGTTTTAAGTTTATCAACAGCACTTTTCTACTCAGGCATATTTTCGACAACAAATACAACAGAGAACGGCTCATTTTTAAACCCTCATATCGAAACAGAAGGAACAGAGCTTTCTTTAGAAGATGGAACAAGCTTTGAGTTTATAAAAGGCAAATGGTACTTGGTTTACTTTGATGACTTTAACGATCTTGAGCTAAGTTCAGAGAAATATCAGACAGCAAGAGCAATTAACATAACTCTTGGTAGAGAGATGAACAGGCTGAAGAGGGTGGTTGTTTATCGAGACAAAGACAAATTTGAATCCATTAAGGATATAAGAGCGGACTATCCTGACATTGTTTTTGTTTATGATGGAGAATTTCTTTTTGAGGGAAGGATTGAAACTCAACGAGATAATCCTTATCAATCCAAATCTTTTTTTATATTAAATTTTTACTCTGATGTTGTTGGTGAGTTCTATGACACATTAACATTCAGTGAAATTTTTGAGGATGTGAAGAAACTTTTATGAAAATACTTAATACAAAATTTATTGCAGCCATAGGCGTTGCCTTTTGCTTTGTTGTTATAGGCTTAGGAGCTTGGACAAGGCTTGCTGATGCTGGGCTTGGGTGTCCAGACTGGCCAGGCTGTTATGGATTTATTACTTATCCAACAACAGTAGAGGAAATTGCTATAGCAGAACAGCTATATCCTGATTCTCCTGTTGAGATTGACAAAATAATCCCAGAAGTTGTCCATAGATATTTTGCTGCTTCGCTTGGGTTGCTAGCTATATTTCTTGTATTTATAGCTTTTAGGGAAAACAAATTTAAAAAAACATCATCATTGCTATTGCTTGCAATAATCTGCCAAGGAATCTTTGGTTACCTCACAGTAAGCTTAAAATTACATCCTTTAATTGTCACAACCCATCTGTTTGGTGCGATGATAGTGGCTTCAATATTTCTAATTATTTATCTTAGATCTCTAAAATATAATGCGAACTATGACGCTTTGGTTGTTAACAGGAATTTAATCTTTATTGGGTTTGGTTTAATTGCTTTTCAAATATTCCTAGGTGCATGGACATCTACTAATTATGCTGCGCGAGCCTGTTTAGATCTTCCGCTTTGCCAGGGCCAGCTATTGCCAAACACTAATTTTTCAGAAGGTTTTAATTTGTTCCAAACTATTGGCCCAAATTACTTGTATGGTCAGCTTAGCAATGAGGCAAGAGTTGCTATACATATTACCCACAGGGTTGGCGCTATAGTGGTTTTTTTATATTCATTATTTTTGGCCTTTAAGCTATGGTCTCCCCAAACAAAAAATATAGTAATTGTCTTTTTAAGCATCTTGGCAGTACAGATATTCTTGGGAGTTAATAATATATTAAGCTCACTGCCTCTCTGGAATGCAGTTGCTCATAACATAGTTGGTGTAATGCTGTTTTTAACCTTTATTGTTATGATCTATCTAAGCAAGGGCAATTTAAATGAACCTAAGTAGCTACATAAATTTATGTAAACCAAAAATTGTTGCACTGTTAACAGTAACAGCACTTATTGGTATGCTCTTGTCAGTAAATTTCTATACCAATTTAACTAACGTATTCAATGGATTGGCTAGTTTGGTGGGTTTTGCTCTGCTGGCTGCTGCTTCAGCTGCGCTTAATCAAATCTTTGACAGAGAAACGGACAAAAATATGTCCAGAACAAAATCACGACCATTGGCAGCAGGCAACATATCCCTAACAGAAGCTTTAACATTTACAGCCATTTTACTATTTGTTGGATCTAGCCTAATGCTATATTTCTCTAATCTGCTAACTCTAATGATTACCACATTTGGGTTTATTTTTTATAGTTTGATTTATACGATTTATTTGAAATGGGCTACTCCTCAAAACATAGTCATCGGCGGCTTATCTGGAGCGCTTCCACCACTAATTGGCTGGACAGCAGTGAGCAATGAAATTTCTCTTATGCCACTAATTCTTGTTTTGATAATCTTTTTATGGACACCACCACATTTTTGGCCACTGGCAATTGACAGGATGGAGGAGTATAAAAAAGAGGGAGTGCCAATGATGCCAATTGCAAAAGGGGTAACAAGAACAAAAAAGGAGATGGTTGTATATGCTGTGTTGCTTTTAGCTGCCTCCTTAGCTCCATATATTTATGGTTTAGCCGGAATCTTTTATCTTGTCACAACAACAGCTCTAAATTTATATTTTATTTATTTATGCCTTATTTACTTAAACGACAAAGACAACCAACTTTCTATGAAAATATTTAACTTCTCTGTTAAATATATGCTTTTGTTTTTTCTTGCGACCTACATAGATTTTTTGATACAAATTTATGTCTAAAACAAGCCTTACAATTCTTCTTTTCGCAATAACTATCTTTCTTGGTTTTTATTCTATGTATAGAGTCAGTCAGCCGCGCATTCTTTCTGAATCTGAAATGCTGGTAAATGGTTTTGTTGAATATGGAGAATATGAAGAGTTAAGAGATTTTAAGCTCACTGATCATAACGGTAATGAATTTACTAATGAGAACTTAAAACAAAACAAATTGAATTTTTTATATTTTGGCTACACAAGTTGTCCTACAGAGTGCCCAGTGATGATGTCTGTGATGAGGCAGATATATGACAAAATCGAAGTTGAACAAGTTCAATATTACCTAATAAGCTTTGACCCTGAAATTGATACAAAAGAAAGATTAAAAGCTTACGTAACTGGATTTAACCCAGAATTTATCGGTATTACAGGGGATCAGCCCGAAGTGATAAAGCTTGGATATCAGTTAGGTGTAGAAAGGTTAGCTCCAATGGAGAACCACATGAATCAAAGAATTATTTCACACACAAATCACTTAATAGTGGTAAATCAAGATGCTGAAGTAATTGGAATCTTTAGAGGGCCTTTTGAAAGCTCAAACATGGCATTAGTTATCAAATCTTTGCTTAGAAAAATTTAATTATTTATTTACTAAGACAACTTTTCCTATTACACCCCTGTTGCCAATCATTTTGATGGCTTCAACAGCATTTTCCATGGGCACTTCTTTTGAAATCAATGGTTTAATCTTGCCCTCAGAAAGTAGTTGGTTAATTTCAGCAATATTTTTTTGATTAACTTCACTTTCAAGCCCTGTAAATGTTCCCCAAAAAACTCCTACAAGTGACGCTCCTTTTAAAAGCGTAAGATTTATTGGAAGTTTAGGAATTTCCCCAGCAGCAAAACCAACAACAAGATATTTGCCTTTCCAGCCTATTGCTCTAAATGCTGGTTCCGTGTAGCAATCACCAATTGGGTCATAAATAATATCGTAACCACCTTTAAGGCTTTTTGATTTAAGCTCGTTTGAAAAAGCTTTTGACTCATCTTTGGTCTTTGGGCCCTCGCCATAAATAATAACTTCATCTGCACCATACTCTTTGCATATTTCAGCCTTTTCTTTTGTTGATACAGCGGCCACAACTCGCGCACCTTTTGCTTTAGCTATATCTAAAGCAGCTAGACCTACACCACCAGAAGCGCCTAAAACAAGGATCTCATCTTGATTTGATATTTCTCCTCTTTGCACTAGAGCATGGTAGCTTGTTCCATATGCCATTTGGTATGAAGCAGCAAGCTCAAATGAAATATCATCAGGTATTGGCATTACTCCAAATTCATGCATGCATGCTTCTTCAGCAAATGCTCCCCAAGGTGCCATAAAATACACTCTGTCACCTTCTTTAAATCTTGTTACGCTTTTACCAACTTTTTTAATTACTCCTGAGCCCTCATTTCCCGGTGCAAATGGAAGTTCCGGTTTGAATTGATACAGCCCTTGTACAATTAAAAAGTCAGGAAAGTTAAGAGCAGCAGCTTTTATAGATACTACAACTTCATGCTCACCTGGTTCTGGAGACTCTGCCTCTTCCCAGACTAGGTTTTCTACCGGGCCAAACTCTTTACAATGTAACGTTTTCATTTAATTTCTCCTCTAAATCCCTCTAAAAATGACTCAAAGTCTATATTATCTTCCTTTTGGTTTATAAGGTATTTTTTATGTGACTCATTGCTCTCCAGGTCAAACCTTGATTTAAGCCCAGGATCTATTTTTTTGTTTGTATGTTGTGATTGTTTAATAATAAATTCTAGAAGACTTTTATTACCTAACTCCTCAATAAGTTGTGTTGACAGTGGTGTTTCATTTCTTTGAAGATAAATATCAAATAAATCAAGGCTATTTGCATCCCAGCCTAAGTTCTCAGCTAAACCCTTCATATTTTCAAGCATTTGTAAGGTTAAATCTTGAATACTTGATTCCCCAGAATCTTCAAGAGAAGAATTAATTAGCGAGCAGTCTTGTCCAGCTTCAGAAGCTCTTCTTATATTCTCCTTAACAACAATGGCTTCTTCATCATCTATAGGCGGAGAGTCTGATAAGGCACAAAATGTTATTAATAGCTCTAAAAAATCTAAATCTAATTTTGAAATACCAATATCTGTAAATGGATTTAGATCGATTGATCTAATTTCTAAATACTCAATTCCATCATTTTTTAATTGGTTGTATTGTCTAGCTTTTGTTGAGAATAATCCTTTAGGTCTAATATGGTTGTAAAGCTCATTTTCCATTTGGATTGTTCCGTTATTAACTTGCTTCTTCAAATCAAGGGAAATCTCACTAAACTTTTTATTTGGGATATTAATGTAATCTTTAATTAAATTTAGATATTCACCCAAGGTGTTAAAGGTAATAAATTTTTCATCCTGCTCTTCAGAATAGTACCCAAGGCGACTCACTCTTAAAGAAGTTGACTTTGGAAGATAATTCTCGTCCTCTTTTAAGAGGTCAATCGAGAGCTCTCTGTCTTTAATAAATGACCTATGCGCAACAGGAGAGCAGCCTATCAGGCGCAAAACAAGAGGGAACACTCTCAAAAAATTTCTGCATATTCCTAAATATAAATCTGTTTTAGTTGTATTAAGTTCTTTTATAACAGACTCTGAGAATGAAATATTAAAATGGATCCCCGCAGTGCTTTGCATCTTGTCTCCATATCTATTTCTAAGCCCCAAACGATAGAGATGGGCTAATTTTGTTTTGTTGCTTTTGCCATATGGGGGTAATTTAATAAACTTGCCTTTAAATTTTGGCGGCATGGAGTAATTCCACAAAAGATCACCTTCAAGATTCTGCTCAACATATGCATGTAACCCACCCAGAAAACCATAAAGCTCAGAATTGTCCTGAAAAGTTGGAGTAACAATCTCTAAATGGGGCTGTGAGTAGTCTAAAGTTACAAAACTATTAAAATTATGGACGCCAAAAGCTTCTGGAAAACTTTTATTTGAAATCCTCCCATCCTTATCTGATCTAAGATTTTCTTTTTCAACACCTTTAAAAGAGACTCGGTCAGAAGCCAAGAATTGATTAAGCTTTTTTTGGTTGATAGCAACCATTAGAAATTATTTAGGACCTGCTGCAACAATGTCATGATCTACATCGAATTTTGTAAAATTCTCCTTAAATCTTTCGCAAAGTTTTGAACATTCCTCATCATAATCTTCTTTAGATTCCCAACTATCTCTTGGATTAAGATAGGAAGGGTCAACCCCTTCTAATGATTTAGGCACGTATAAGTTAAGCTTTTCGAGATATTCAAGATCTGAGTGATCTATATTATTGTCTTGAATCGCATTAACCACAGCACGTGTAACAGGTATAGGAAATCGTTTTCCAACCCCATATCCACCACCAGACCAACCAGTATTAACTAGATAAACTTTAGTGTTATTTTTTCTCACTCTTTTTATTAATAGGTCAGCATAAACACCAGCAGGTCTCGGAAAGAATGGTGCCCCAAAACATGTAGAGAATGTGAAATCCATTGATTTGCTGCTTCCAATTTCGGTTGAACCTACTTCGGCTGTGTACCCACTCAGAAAATGATAAGCTGCCGCATTTTCATCTAAAACACTAACTGGTGGCAGAACACCAGATAAATCACATGTTAAGAAGATTATATTATCCGGCTCGACTCCTTCATTGGCAGGCACTGCACCGGCAATAAAGTTGCGTGGATAGCAAACTCGGCTATTTTCACTATGAGAGGCATCATCATAATCTGCATGGCCTGTTTCATCAGTAACCACATTTTCTAGAATGCTTCCAAATTTTATGGCATCCCATATTAAAGGCTCGTTTTCTTTGGAAAGTTTGATGCATTTGGCATAGCAGCCACCTTCAAAGTTGAATACTGATCCATCGGACCAGCCATGTTCATCATCACCAATAAGCGAACACTTTGGATCTGCTGACAAAGTTGTTTTTCCTGTTCCAGAAAGGCCAAAGAATAATGTTGTTCTGTTGTCCTCTGTTTGGTTGGCTGAACAGTGCATTGGCAAAACGTCTTTTTCTGGGAGCAAGAAATTTTGAACTGAAAACATTGATTTTTTCATTTCTCCAGCGTATTTCATTCCCGCTAGCAGAACCTTTCTTCTAAGAAAATTAATTATTACGCAGCACTCGGAGTTGGTATGGTCTACCTCTGGATCACAGACATAATCAGCTGCAGATAATATCTGCCATTCTTCCTTGTTCTCCTCATTGTAAGCATCAGGAACAATGAAAATTAGTTTAGAAAACAAAGAGTGCCAAGCCTTTTCAGTCTTAACCTTCACTGGGATGTAGTGATCTTTATTGGCTCCAACATGCACGTTTGATATGTAGTGATCTTTATTATCTAAGTAATCACTCACCTTATTCCATAGAGCATCAAAATGATCTGAATCAAATGGTCTATTTACTTCTCCCCAATCTATTTTGTCGGCTGTGCTACTTTCTTTAACAATAAATCTATCTTTGGGACTTCGCCCTGTTCTGTTTCCAGTTAGAGCAAGAAACGCTCCTGTATCTGTGAGTGTACCCTCAGCATTAGCTACTGCTGATTCAATAAGTTTTGCATTGGGTAGATCAAGTATTCTTGACATTGAAATTTATTTTTGGCCCTTAAAAATTAATAAACTGTATCTTAACAACAATAATACAATCATTGAAGCAAAAAATATCATTGACCACTCAGCAATGTTAAGCCCAAGAAAGAACCATGATTCTTCCGCACATTTTGCACTACCTTGAAAGACTTTTCCCACTCCTTCAAAAAACGAGTACATCTCAAAAATAAGATAAAAAGGAATATCACAATAACCACCTGACAACTGATCAGCAGGAAGGTTTTGGAGATATATTTGTCGTCCGCTTGCAGCAATTCCTGTAAAAAAAACAGGGACACCAACAACATCAAATAGCCATTTTAAATTTGGAGCCAGAATTTTTAAAAGATATATCAAGAAAATTCCTCTAGCACATATAGTTTGAACAATGCATAAGTTGCAGGGAACTAGCCCCTCAATATTTTCTAGATAATATTGGGCCAGAACGACAAAACCAGCTGATGCAGTAATGATAAAATCTGAATAATATTGAATTATTGTTTTCACAATTAAGTATTATATAGAAAGTTAAATGATTTTTAGACCCGACTTAATATTAATTGATGGCACATCATATATTTATAGAGCATTTCATGCCTTGCCCCCACTAACAACTAAAGAAGGCAAACCAACTGGAGCAACCAGGGGGTTTGCGTCCATGATTAGAAAGCTTATTTCAACTTATCCAGGGGTGCCAATGGTTATGGTTTTCGATGCTAAGGGGCCTAACTTTAGAAATGACTATTATGAGCCTTATAAAAAAAATAGACCTCCAATGCCAAATGAACTTAGAGTTCAAATTGATGATATAAAAAAACTTTCAGAGCTATTCTGTTTTTCTATTGAAGAAGTTGTCGGCGTTGAGGCAGATGATGTGATTGCAACACTCGCAGAAAAGTTTGGAAAAGATAAAAAAATCTTAATTTCATCACCAGACAAAGATCTAACCCAATTAGTCACAAATAATATTATTCAACATAACTCAATGTCTAATGAATTCTTTAATGAAGAGTACGTTTTGGAAAAGTTTGGAGTTAGCCCTAATCAGATTTCAGAATTATTGGCTTTGGTAGGTGATAAAGCTGACAATATTCCAGGCATTACTAAAGTTGGCAACAAAACTGCAGCTAAATGGCTCAATCAGCATGGAAGTCTGGATAATTTGTTAAAACATGCAGACGAAATTACAGGAGTTGTGGGCGAAAACTTAAGAAATGAAAAAGATTTCCTTAAAAGAAATTTATTTCTTGTGTCTTTAAAGAAAGACTTAAGCTTTGATTTGCAAATTGACGACATTAAGGTTCCAGAGCAATCAAATAAGGGGCTACAAGATTTTTTTAAAGAGCTTGAATTCAATGCCTTTGTCACTGAAGAACAGGTGGAGAAAAAAGTTGTAGAGTACAGAACTCTTAAAAGCATTGATGACCTTTCAATGATTGAAAACCTTATACACGAATCAAAATGCTTTGCATTTGATACCGAAACAACATCTATTGATTCTCTTGAAGCTGAGCTTGTAGGTGTTTCATTTTCATTTGAAGCCAATTCTGGATACTACTTACCAATTGCTCATCAAGAAAAAACTGCAATTTCAAGAGATGAAGCTCTTAGATGGCTAAAGCAAATTATTGAAGCAAGCCAAGATAAAGTTATTGGACAAAACCTTAAATATGACTTGCAAGTATTAAGAAATCATCAAATTAATATTAAAAGGTTTTATGCAGATACAATGCTGATGTCCTATTCAATAAACAGCACAGCGTCCCGACACAACTTAGATGCTCTGGCTGAATACTATTTGAATATCAAGACAATTAAATTTGAAGATGTAATGGGCAAAGGAAAAAATAAGCTTAAAAATTTTAGTGAAGTACCAATTAAAGAAGCAACAAACTACGCAGCTGAGGATGCAGACATTACTCTGCAGCTATACAGAACATTTGAGAAAAAAATTGATGATAAAACCACAAAAATGTTGCAAGAAATTGAATACCCAATGATTTTTGTGCTCATGGAGATGGAAGCTACCGGCGCACTAATTGATATCAAGCACTTAAATAGCTTGTCTAATAATTTCGGGTCCAAATTAATTAATCTAGTGCAGAAAATTCATAAACATTCAGGGGTGGTGTTTAATATTGATTCCCCGAAACAATTAAGCGAAGTTCTTTTCGATAAGATGGGTATTGAGGCTAAAGGATTAAAGAAAACATCAAGTGGGTACTATTCAACATCAGAGTCAGTCTTGCAAAAATTAGCTGATGAAAATGAAATAATTAAAGACATACTGGAATACAGAACACTTGCAAAACTCAAGAGCACTTATACAGACAAATTATCAGAAATATGTGATCTTGGCTCGCGTGTGCACACCTCATACCATCAAGCAGTAACGTCTACCGGAAGGCTTTCTTCGTCCGACCCAAACCTCCAAAATATACCAATTAGAACAAAGGATGGGATTGTAATTAGAGAGGCTTTTATTGCCCCTCAGGGCAAGAAGCTCTTAGCAATTGATTACTCTCAAATAGAGTTAAGGCTTATGGCTCATTATTCAAATGATGAGATTATGGTTAAATCATTCAACAACAATGAAGACATACACAAAAGAACAGCATCTGAAATCTTTGGCGTAGACATTCAGGATGTAGATGATGATATGAGGCGAAAGGCTAAAACAATTAACTTTGGACTCTTGTATGGTATGAGCGCATTCGGACTTTCTAATCAACTTTCAGTCACGCGAGCTGAGGCTGATATATTTCTGGAAAGTTATTTTGATCGATACTCAGGTGTTAGTGCTTTTATGAAGAATATTGTAGAGGATGCAAAGGGCAAGAAATATGTAGAGACGTTACATGGAAGAAAAATACATGTGCCCAACATAGAGTCATCAAACTATTTAATGAGACAAGCGTCTGAGCGAGCGGCTATTAATGGCCCATTGCAGGGAAGTGCGGCTGATATTATTAAAATTGCAATGATCAAAATTGCAGAATGGATTGAAGGTAACGATCAAGAGATAAAGATGATACTACAAGTACATGATGAATTAATTTTTGAGGTTCCAGACTCCTATGGAGAAGAAAATATTGAACCAATAATTAAATTAATGGAACAATCAACAGAAATAAATGTGCCCTTAAAAGCAGAGTATGGTTTTGGTTCTAATTGGAGAGAAGCCCATTAATAAATTTGCCTAGTGAGGCAATGCTTTCTTTGTCATCTATTGAAAAAAGCATAAATTCTGGGTAAATCTCCTCAAAACTTTTAACTAATTGCTGTTTGTCTTTGTCTTTGAGCTTGTCTGATTTCGTTAAAACAATTTTAAATGGAATATTTAAATCAAATAGCATTTCGGCCATACCAACATCCTGGTCTCTCATTGGATGTCTGGCATCTGTGAAAAGAATAACGTGCTCAAGATTTTCTCTTTTCTCAAAATATTGCGGGATCTCTTTAAACCATTCTTTTTTTTGGGTTTTTGACACTTTTGAGAATCCATAGCCCGGAAAATCGACGATATAACCTTTCCCACATTTAAAAAAATTAAACAATTTAGTTTTCCCGGGAGTTTTGCTTATTTTTGCTAGTTTTTTATTATTAGAAAGAGCATTAATAGCTGAAGATTTGCCTGCGTTTGATGCACCTACAAAAGCTATTTCTTTAAATTGACCATCAGGACATTGATCATACTGTGCAGCACTAGTAAAAAAGGCCAAAGGAAGAAAATTAAATTTAGCTTTCATAGATTTAATTATATATAAGTTGTTATATAATCATTCACTCATGAATAACTCAATACTTTCACATTTAGCTAAATTAGCGTTTTTACTATTTGCTGCAGGCTCAATATTTGCACAGCCGCAGGCAGGCAGAGATTACGAAAGAATCCCAGAAGGCTTAATTACTGAACCAGGCATTACTGAAGTATTCGGCTACTGGTGCCCGGCTTGTTACGGTTTCGAGCAAACAGTGCTAGAGATGAAAAAAAGAAGACCAGACATAATTATCAATCAAATACCAGCTGGCGGTGAAATGCTTGCTAGGCTTTATTACACCATTCAAGCATTGGGTTTGGGGGATGAAGGCCATATGAATGTTTATAAGTATTACCAGATCGACAGAAAGCCAATTAGATCAAGCAGAGACATACAATCATTTGCCAGAAAATATGGGTATGACGAAGAAAAATTTATGACTATGTATAGCTCTTTTAGTGTTGGTATTAAAGCAAAAAATGCTACTCGATTGGTCAATAACCTTGGCAACTCAGGAGTATTTAGTGGGGTGCCAACAGTTGTCATTAACGGCAAATATAAATTAAATAGGACCAGAGACACTGAACTAAACATTCAAAATATGTTCTATCTTTACGATAGATAGGTTGAATTATTTAAAATTGGAACAATAAATTAAAGCAATGAAAAAACTTATAAGCACACTTTTGGTTTTACTTTTCTCTCAAGAGTTTCTTTCAGACTCCTACGAAGATGAAGTTAGAAAAAGATTAGGTTTGTTAAAGAACAAACCAATGGTAACTATGGCATCTGATTCTGATGCATCTGAGTCCGTGGCTGCAGGAAGAACAGGAGAAGCTGTCTATAATCTTGGTTGTGCAGCTTGTCATACAGCAGGTTTAGCAGGAGCACCTATGCTTGCAAACCAAGCGCAGTGGGAAGGCAGACTAGAGAAAGGGCTAGAGACTTTAACCAACAATGCATACAACGGATACAATGCTATGCCTGCTAAGGGGCTTTGCATGGACTGTTCGCTTGAAGAAATCGAAAGATCAGTTCAGTACATGCTTGATAGTCTCACCGTCAACTAAAATCTTCTTTCTAAATCAGAAACTTTCCTTTCAAGAGATTCAATTCTTTCAAGGGCTTTGTCTAGAACATCTTGCTTAACAAAACCTGATTCTTTCATGAATTTTTCAAGTGCAGGCTTTACCATTTTTTCCATGCCCTTCAAATCTTTTCCCATTCCAAATGGATTAAACATTATTTTTCTCCAATAAAAAATTTTTATTAATTACTTCATTGAGCTCTTTCCAGTTTTTGGCTTGAAGCTCACAAGGGAATATCTCATCCCACTTTTTTCTATCACAATTAAACCATATGGTATTAAAATTACAATTTCTTGCCCCACCGACATCATTTACTGGACAGTCTCCGATATGCAGGGCTTCACTAGCATCACATTTTGCTATCTCAAGAGCTTTTAGGAAATGACCTGGTGACGGCTTATTACTATTTACGTCGCTTGAAATAACACTAAAAGAAAAATAACTAGAAATTCCTATAATGCTAAGATCAGCATTGCCATTTGATAATGACCCAACCATAGTTTTTCGGCTTAGTCTCTCCAAACCTAATTTTGCATCTTTATAGAGGTGTACCTTGTTTCTTACTTTAAAGAATTCTGAAAAAGCTTCGTTGCTATAATAATTTGCTTCAGCATCATCTTTGCCATCCTGTAAAAAGATCTCTCGTACAATTTCTTTCCTAAACCTTGTTAAATCAAATTTAATTAACGGGTCTTGTTCAAGAAGCTCTAGCCTTATTTTGTTAATTTCTTTTTCACCAAACCCCTCATCCAGGCTAGTAGTTTTATTTTTTACATAGGTCCATAAGGTTTTTTCAGCATCAAGAATAACTTTATGATTAGGCCAAACAGTATCGTCTAAATCTAAGGTGATAAGTTTAATTTTCTTTCTTGGCATGAGGGTGTGAGTTGTCGTAAATCTTTGCTAACTGTTGGAAGTTTAATTTAGTGTAAATTTGAGTTGTACTCAAGCTGCT
>JAYJLX010099114.1:0-22093 GCA_036873525.1 Chalinula nematifera
AACGTAGCATTTGCCTACTCGCTCTGTACATTCTTGCCACTCAAAATGGCGGCGCGTTAATGATATTCATCACCTGTAACGTAATAGCCACGCCCATTGCAATCCCTCTATTAGTTAGCTGAAAAGGACAATTGTCCGGCAATTATTAAAATTTCCTCATCTTTGGCCAAGATTCCTCTCCCTCCTACCTCATCAACCTAAAGAGAGGTCAAACCAGTGACACATATATGTACATGTACACTTAAAAGGTTTATGTTCACAAGTATTAATTTCTTTTTGGTTGTTTATGGTTTATGGTAAACCTCAATGTTCACTTAACGTTTAATGTCAGGCAGATATCTAGTGGCGTTTAAAATTCAAGCTAACATTGAACAGCACAGCAGTGTGGCCCCCAACCCTTCAACTATTTCCTGCAAGTCAGCACCTGGGGTTGTGCAGCAGTCAGGTCAGACCTTCCCCGACCTTCATTGTTACAACTGCATTGGCTGTCAACTTGGGAGAATGAGCATACACAAATCAGTCAAGGAGGAGATGGTACCTGTCGTCTTGGTAGCAGCCATGTGGGGAAGGAAGTGGTCTAATAAAAAGTAATGCTTTATTCAATTAATTCACAAGTCATGGCAGCATTGTTTCAGGTCACCTTGTTAAAGGCTATGGCCCATTTGATTTGTTGCCTGTCAGGCTTTACCATCATAACTGCTCACATACAATGTACCAGGCCGCTTTAATATCCATAATTCAAAAATCTTTAGGCAAAAGTTTCATATTGGCCCTGAAAGCCCTATAACGAATTCCTCCCTCCCTATAGAAATGGGTGCTAGACAGGGACAAATGTAAGACCTCCCCAGCCTGGAGAATGCAGTTCATTTGCTTTATGGCAAAGGTCTTGCAGAATCCACCACAAAAATCCTATATAACTGAAAAGTGTTAGATGCTGAGTTCTGTTCAAGGGCAGGCCTTTAACTGCTCTCTATTTCTGAGGCAGTATTGTGCCTCTTTTACTCATACATTTATCTGTAGATTACACTTTTCCACAATCTAACTGTACCTAGCTTTCAAGAGTTTGCGAAATGCAAATATCAATGGGTCTCCCTGGCCTTCTGCCCTCTCCAGCGACATTTCTTGCCTGACCTACATGTACATGTACATGTAGTGTATGTGCTCAAGGGAATTTGCCACTCCCATGCTATAAACTGTCTCCCGGGTTTCCTTACCCGTTTTCCGAACACTCTCCCTGCTGCTAAAGGTATCCCTTCTACAGTATATCATATGAGGCTTGTATATACATGTATTGGGTAACCTGGGTCAGGGGAGGTTACCTGCCAACGATCAGGAGCCCTAACCTCAACTAATGTCATTCCTACCCTTTTTATTTTTTCTTGACAATAATACCAATTATCAGTCCAATCATCACTGGTCATTCCACTCCAAGTAGCACAATGGAGTAAACTTAAACATGTCAAGCACCAACGTCATGGAATTACCTAATTTTGTTTTAAAAGTTTATTAGGTTGAGTACTTTTACAATGTAGTAGGCTAAACTTAACATTATTTGTTCTCAACTGTGTTGTATTTAGCAGTCATAATTTTTTCAGTGTTGAAACTTTAACTATTCATAATAGATCATTTGAACAAAAAGTGATGACAGCTGAGTATAACACACACAGAAGAGAACAATGATAGTGTTTCGATCATTTTTTACCACAACATGCAATATAAAGTTTTTTTTTTGTCATGTACAAGTATTTACATGTAGCACCATAATTGAGTACATGAATATGAAAATTTTTACAATTGAAAACTTCTAAAACTACATATACATCAAAATATCATTAATTTAGACTAGTGAGTATCTTACTACGCATGCTAGGTATTTTTTTAAGCACACTACTGTATGCATTGTACATGTACAGCAAGTACATGTATAAATACATATACAGTAGTGGATCGTTTAAAAAAAAACAATCGATTTCATAATGGAACTGAGACTGCAAGGTGGTCTCCCTTATTACTACATGTACATGTACTTACATATATGTACTGCTGCCATAATTTGTTGTTAGAGCTATACTTTATGTACAGTAGTGGACAAAAAAACTTACGTTTCGTTTTTAAAAACGACTATTTTTACGATGGAACAAACACTGAACAGCAGTCCCCCTTTTTAGAATAGTATATCCAACTGTCATAATTCTCTCTTGCAACTACACTATAGTGAAGAATAAAAGTTGCAACAGAGAACTATGTGTACAATAAAAAGGGGGACCACCTTCAATCTTGGACTGTCATAAAACGGTCATTTTTCCAAACGAAATGTAACGTTTTTTTTTTTGTCCACTACTGTACATGTACATGTGAATAAAAGTTGCAACAAAGAACTATGACACCTGGATATACTACAGTAATAATAATAAGGAGGGACCACTGGTCATCTTGTTCCATCTTTACAAAATACAATCATTTTTCAAACATTAACTTTCTTTTGTCCACTATTGTATCATTCACTAATATTTATATTTACATGTACATGTACTTACAAGTTCATGCCTTTTCAACTGCTTTTCCCTCCTAAAGTTCCTCGAGTGAGCAATGTATGCCATTCTATCTTTAGGTGAGGCTTCAAAGAAGATGAAGTAGAGCTTTAGTTTAGCTG
Source organism: Chalinula nematifera (assembly GCA_036873525.1). Lineage (NCBI taxonomy): Eukaryota > Metazoa > Porifera > Demospongiae > Haplosclerida > Chalinidae > Chalinula > Chalinula nematifera. The sequence goes on from JAYJLX010099114.1 coordinate 2,654, forward strand.
CTTGAAGCTACAAGAATGAAACAAAACATTTAACTCACAGTAGTGAACAACTACAAGTGGTACATACATTTATAAAATCTTCAAAAAAAAAAATAAAATAAAAATGAAATAAAAATAATAAACAACAACACAGGTGACTGACTGCCCAAAGATGGCCAAAATTAAGAGCGGATGACGACGAGGAAGAGGACCAGCAATCTCGTAAGTCTGGTTTTATATAGTATAGTGAAATTGATATTCTTAGTCAAGTGCTTACATGGGCTACGATTATTTATATAGGCAATAACACTAGTACTGGTGATTCATCGTCTGGCTACACTGGTGGCACTGGTAGTGTCCATCTAGTGCTGCGTGGTCCAGGTCATTGCCAGTAATGTTTCTGCTCTCCATGTGTCATCCTGGCTCCCCCTGACTTTCTCCAAGGACAATGTGACCCACACCCAGCCAATGACGAGAAGCAGTATGTTTTGTACCGGAAATTCTGGAGTTGTCTCAGAGGTTTGGGTGTGTGGAATGATGAAGAATACCTCCGGCAGAAAGCTCAGAGGACAGCTTGGGATGACCGAAGAGATGTCATGCCACAATGTGTAATTAAGGTAATCCATTACACTGTGTATAAGTAGTGTACCTCAACCAAAACTGTATTGTAGTGTAGGAGATACATGTACGACGACGATACCCAACACACGACGGACAGTACAGAGACTACGTTAGTACAGAGACTATGTTAGTACATTTGCCGCTTACGACCCGATGGAGACAGAAGATTGACATTACTTATTGTTGACAATTTTGTTGTATTTTAATTAATAAAATTAATAATAATTAAAAAAAACACTGATAGGCCAGGTCGAATATGGGCATGATGCAGTGTGTATTTCATGTAGGCTATTTAGGGGAACGTGGCCCTTCGTTACACCCTGGGAAAAAACCGTACTTGACGGAAAAACCCTGACCCAGTGGATGCTTCATGGAGGAAGTGTACCTAAAAGGAAAGAAACATAAACTGGACCAGGTTCTCTTCTCTTGATGACAGTGACAACACTTCAGCATCAATCTAGCAACATGACCTTTCTACATTACAAACGACTTGGACAAATGATGTCACTTCCCATGGATTCATGGATCTACCACAAGGGCAGTATGAGGACAGGCCTTTCATAAGATCTTCAAGACAACACCTTTAAACCATAAATGCCCCATCATCTGAATCTGAGGTGTTGCCAGTGAAAACCCCTATTTTGACGATTATACTTCGTTAGAATTACTGATAATAGACACTACATAGCCTACCATGATCCTTATTGAAGGCTTTGATGGCCAAGGACTCCTCAGGGACATGGCGCGGGAAAGATGTCTTAACGAGATCGAACATGGCGGACAGTAAGCTATAATTATCTATGCCTCTGCTTCCACTGGGAGTAAGGAGAGCTCTTACACCTTCCAAACGCCTGGTGAAAGCTGATTTATCAGCTTGGCTGCCAAATTCGAACGAAATCGATGATCGTAGTTGAGTTCTCCTTGAAGTAGAAACACTTGCAGAATTACTCGTCATTTTCCATTAGTACTAGAATTAGCACATGGACTGTGTTTGCTGTCATCAGTTTTACACCTACAACGCAAATCGAAAAAGCATAGACGCGTTTGTTACGTGGTTAGGCGGTCATGTACCACCCTTTTGCTATCAATCTTATCATAGGAGGAACATCAACAGTTAACATTCACTGATAATACACCTCAGCATCCTTCAAAAAAGAAGTATCATAGTGTATGCATACTTAACATTATTATCGTATATTAATTACTATTATTTCACATGCGCTATACAACATATAGCCGAGTACTCCTGTGCAGCAGATCTGTGATGCTGATAACGGCATTTTGATGGACACGTGCAACATTTTGGGCAGCCCAACCCCTTTTATACTGTGCATGCTTCTTTAAAGAGAGTCCTGCTGAAAAAAAAGCTAAAGACCATAAATTTAAGCAAAATATATAGTAGTAGCTGCTGGTAATAAGACATACGCAAAGAATGCTTCATTAAACTATCTCACAAGCGGTCAATCAAAGGCTCAATATAAGCGGAATCATATTGAATAGTCTTTTGTATCAATTCTTGGGCCCAAGCCAAAAAAGAGGCATGTTAATAATCCTTTTGTTAAAAAACATAAGGACAAAGTTTTTGAACTACTTAGTAGTTGGCCAAAAGACCAAACATTCTTACATTGAGGAACAATGACGGCGCACGACATTTTACTTAGGCTTTTACTGGCTGATATGTGCTGTTAGCAATGATATAAAACCATCAGAGCACCGTAGAAACACGATATTGTTCATAAGCCTATCGTTTAATTTTCGTCGTCAAATTTCTCTTTGAAGAAAGTATCCCTGCCACTTTTTAATCGACAGATGTCTAAAACAGCACTATCCCGAGGGCTAGTCATCAAGATATCGACAAATAAACTTCAAGAAACTTGTTAAATCCAGCAATATTGGTCAATTGTAGCAAAAAATGACGGTGCACGACATTTTACTTGAGCGTTTCTGCTTTCTCTGACTACTACATGTAATTCACTAAAACTCGAAGACACAGGTGACTGACTGCCCAAAGATGGCCAAAATTAAGAGCGGATGACGACGAGGAAGAGGACCAGCAATCTCGTAAGTCTGGTTTTATATAGTATAGTGAAATTGATATTCTTAGTCAAGTGCTTACATGGGCTACGATTATTTACATAGGCAATAACACTAGTACTGGTGATTCATCGTCTGGCTCCCTTAATTGTTGTTTTGAATCCTACAAGCAAGTAACCTGTGAGTAAATTGACGACTGCGTCCACTACTAATGTTCCTCCATTTTTCCTATTCTTCAACACTGTGATCGCCCATGCATTCACAATTTTTTAATAAAACTATATACCATAACCTTAAGAAAGTAGCCGAAGAGATACACCATGTACATGTAGGTTTTGATTTACCAGAGTTTCAACAATTAAAATCTTCTAATTGCAGAGTCTCTAAAGCAAAGCTACCTGGATATGAGATTTCCATTTGTTGTATGCACCTAATGCAATATATTGACAATGACACTTCACCATACACTTGGAGAGCCTTGTGTGCCTCATGACATAGCTAAGTCAGCTGTGACTGATGGTAAAATAGAAAAGATTATTACACAGGTGTATGGGTGGCATAAAATTTTTTTGATTGAAATTCGAAAAAGCATGCACGTCAGTTAATCATGGAAGGAGTGACCTCAGGATTTTGCGAAGAGGAAAAGTCAAAGAAAAAAGAGGAAAGTTAGAGAAAGTAGTAGAGGAACAATCAGAGAAAGAGATGGAAGAACGAGATACTCCACCCAAGAAAAGAAAGGTTGATGAACAGAAAAGTTCAGATGAAGAGCAGGATCCAGTACTCCATGTCGATTTCGCCCCTATTGCTAACATTGACAGGGCTGTTAAATTGCCGTCAAGTCCCATTGTTGTGCTACCAACTGCGACTGCCGCTGAATGCAAGACGGCCTTGGTACAATGGTTGGACGGTATTTAACTTGTGGGGGTTCCAAAGTTATGGGGAACCCCAGAGTCAACCCAGCTAGGGGTTTCTTGCCTGCAAGAGCCATGGTCGGTCAATATGACTAAATCACTGCTTCTGCGTTAGTGGACATTACTAAAGCTATTAATGTGATCCCATGGGTACAAGTTGTTTTGATGAATGTTGGCACTTTGTCATGTGGGATTTTAAATTGGGCCACGGGAGAGAAGGGGAAGATGAGGTCTGCCGCCGAAGCCAGAGAGAGAAGAGCAAGAGACGATAAAGTGGGGAAAATGGCCCCGTACTCAGACAACGACGACATGGACGCTTTCCTGGGGACGTTCAAGTCCATGATGAGGCTGTATGAGGTGCCAGAGGACAAATGGGTACAGAACTTAGTGCCCCTACTCCGAGGGAAAACTAGGGAGAAATGTGATTGCTTTAACTACGATGAACCATATGAAGAGGTAAAAGAAACGTTATACAGGTACTTCAACGTGACAGTGGAGGGTAATCGGAGGAAATTCAGAGAGATTTGTTTTAAAAAAAGAAAAGTGTAAAATTAAACAGAAGTGTTGCACTGGAAGCGCCTCATAGGTGTGGGAGGAGATAACATTGTGAAGAAGGGGAAGATGAGGTCCGCCCCACAGTAGGAGGTCCCTTCCAGTCCCCGGACAACATTGACTTTTAGTACTAAACTACATAAAATCTTGAAAATACAGTAGTTCTAGGCCCTTTATGTTTTTTTTTGTTTTCTTTTTAAACTTTCATCACGATTCAGCTGACAAAAAAAATATTAATTTTGAAAATATCAAAAGTTCATGTGTTTAGACAGTGACAAAAAAAAATTGATTCAAAATTGTCACTAATAAAGTCCAGTTTAAACTAGAGAGTCTAGGTGAGTTAAAAGAAGGAAATGATGACTGCAATAAACTAAACTGGCTGGTGTTTCGGCATGATCATTCTACCATTATTGGTGAAGGCTATACATGTACATGTATTTTGATGATGATACATACAATGTATGTATGATCCTGCCATTTATTATTCAAAATGATGAATATGAGAAAAAAAATAAAGAATTGACAAAAAGTACTCAAAGTACAAGTACTGTTAAAGAGCCCAAGTTTGATATGCCATGTTTGTCAAGTTCTTCACTAAAAGATCAGCTTGCAGTGATAGCAGATCGTTTAGACTGTTTATCAGATTTGGAGGAAACAGTAATGACTACCTCATAAACTGAAATCAATGATTCACTAAAATTTTTTTGTGGTGATCACCCCTGCACAGCCCTTTGAGAGGGGTACTCAAGTGGGGAACAGTTACAAGTGCGGGAGTTGTGATTGTCAAAGAGACATGATGGATGATCTCACACATGCATTTAATATAGAAGCTTAAGTGACCTTCAGTATAATTGAATTGAGTGGGAAAAAAAGGTAAATTAAAGCCTTTTCTCGCCTTGATACTAATCAACTAAGAAATAAATTGAAGGCAGGAGGTGCATTCGATGTTACTGGCAGTAAAAAAGAGCTCACCCCAAAACTTGTAAAAAAAATTATGTGGTGCTCAAAGGGTTCTGACTGTTTTAATAAACAATCTCTCACAACCCTTGACAGATATTAACTTGAGCTCATAATATACCGTATTGGATTCAGAACCCCTTCATGGTTTAAATGGTCATTTAATAAATTTATTGACCAATTAAATTGCCACATATTTTGGTTTAAATGGTCATTTAATAAATTTATTGACCAATTAAATTGCCACATATTTTAACTGGTGAAAGCAAAACATCAGCATTAGAAATTTTACAGATTAAACTTTTTTTAAAAAAACAAAATGGCTATTCAGGTTCTGATCTTCGATCGCCCCTTGTAGAGCTCACCAACCTTTTGCAACATAAAGAGGTTAATAATGATATTAAATTGCTTTTAAGTATGGCAGTAAAAATATTCGAATGTCTATACTCTTTAGATAATAAAAGAACGCCCAGAACAGTTTTGCAGCTGCACATGGTTACAACCATCAATTGTGTAAGATACTGATTGATAGACCAAAAGAAATAACGTATGAAAAGGTGTTTGGTTTATATTTGCATTCATTAGTTGTACATGTCTCTATTCAATATGAAATACTGTGCTTGAGATCCATGAACACAGAAAATCCAGAATGAATGCTTCAACAGGCTAAGCAAATTGCTTTGATTAAAACTAATAGGCAGCCTGAGAATGTTATTCTAACAATATTGCTAGGGATACAAACAAATAAAAAGTGGTACAGCAACCCGTACAAAACCCCATGGTGCAGCAATCAGTGAAAAACCCCTTGTTGTAGCAACTAGTACAAAACCCCATGAAACAACAACCAGTACAAAACCCAGTGGTGCAGCAACCAGTACAATAGCAGCCAGTCCAATTGTGGCAACCGTGTATTGTGGCAGCATCCAGGTCAACAGGTAGTCCAACTGTGGCAGCAATCACAACAGTGGCAGCCACTGTAACCACGGCAGCAATGGGCAAGATAACAATGGAGGCCAAAGAGCAAAAAAAAAAAATAAATAGAACTACTAATAAAATTGGCAACAGCAACAACTACCTGCTGTAGTACACAACTTCCCTGATGGCCGACAACTGGCGGCAGCAACAAACCTGAACCAGCAGTACCATCCACATACTGGCCAAATGGAGGCTAGCCAATGTGGCATAATCATAAGTTTAAAACGAAAGAAACAGTATAAGCTTTTAGAAAAAAACGGTAATACTGAAATTAATGACGTCTTAAAGTTACACAAGCAAGTTCAAGTTTTGGAAAAGCAAGTTGATGATTAAATATAGGTTAGATACTGTTTATGAGGTTTCTATGGGCCTATAGAATCCCGAGGGAACAATTATAGTAACCGAGCGTGAAGCGCGGTTACTATGGTTCCCAAGGGATTCTATAGGCCCATAGAAACCGAAGTAAACAGTATCTAAGGGTTTTAGATTGTAATAATGCGTTCCTAGTGTCACTAAACAAGCAAAATCAAATTCATCCAATCATTTACCTTGAAATAGACGGTAACTAACCAGACACAAATCATATAGCAATGCTATGGTAACTGCAAAGTAGTTTTGTATAAAAAGTAAAGAGACACTACAGACGCAGTCACAATTCAAACGCTACTCAGTAATTACTGTACAGAAAGTCTGAAACTAGCAAACCGTACGTAGTAGCAGTTAATGACAGAATTCAAGAAGTCCCCGGCACACTAGTCCCTCAACTTCATTCGGAGTTCAGACCAGGCGCTTGACATGGCCACACCTTATAGACACGCCCTACCTAAAAATCTGGCCAATATACAAGCTCGAAAGTCTGCAGTTCCAGCAAAAACAAAGCAAGACACAGAGTGGTGTATTCGAGTTTGGAGAAATTGGTCGCTGCAAAGAAATGTTATTTCACCAAATCACCAGTACCAACTTTTTTTCTTGGAGACAATTCTTGCACAATGTTGGATCTAGCTAATGCACTGGAAAAGTTCGTTTTAGAGATTAGAAAGAAAGACGGTGCAGAATACTCCCCTAATTCATTACATCATATTGTGTGCGGCATAATGCGCCATGTAAGATCAACTCAACCTTCAACAGACTTTTTAAAAGACAATGCATTCGCTAATTTTAGACTAACTTTAGATGGCGAAATGAAACGCCTGCAGCAAAAAGGAATAGAAACTCATAGAACCGAGGTCCTTACAGGGGATGATGAAGAGTTACTACGGCAATCAGGTGTTCTTGGCGATCATTCTCCAATTGCATTATTGAACACCATGTTTTTCACGTGTGGATTATTTTTGGCTCTTCGTAGTGGTAGTGAGCATAGACAGCTTCGAGTGGGGCCACGACCACAACTAACTCTGCACGAACAATCCGAAATTCCTTACATAAGGTATGAAGAAGATGTTTCAAAAAACCATTAGGGAGGATTGAAGACTCGAAAAATTGCCCCTAAGGTTGTAAAACACCATTCAAATACAAACAATCCATCTAGATGCATAGTATGCTATTTAAACTGTATTTGAGCAAGCTCCACCCGGAGGCTCCTAAATCAGCCTTTTACTTCAAGCCACTACAAAAGTGGTCTGTTAATGGCCAGTGGTTTTCCAAACAACCTCTGGGCCATAACACTCTGGATAAAATGATGGCAACAATATGCAAAAAAGCAGGAGTGGCAGGCTTCAAGACAAATCACTCGCTACGAGCAACAGCTGCAAGTCGTTTATACCATTCTGGTATCGACGAACAATTAATAATGGAACGAACAGGTCATCGAAGTATAGAGGGCATACGGAGCTACAAACGAAAAAACAACCAGCAGCAGCTAAAAGTTTCTAACTTACTTAACACCGTGACTGCAGCTGGAAGTACCACAAGTGTAGCGATAACTTCAGTGTCTTCTTCCAAGTCCACTGTGCAAGAGCATGCAGAACCTACTACCTTTCATGGGATACAGTTACACAATTCTTCAAAAATAACAATCACAGTGAATAACTATGAAAATAAATCTTAATTAATTTTTAATATAACTATAATTATTATTTTAATCTCTCTATATCATTAGTATGTATTATAATTATATTATTATTATATTCATGGTAGTTTTGTATTCGGTGCAATTAAAAACTGTAAAACAAAATTCAGTTAACATGCAATTTACGGAGTGCCGGGAGGTTTTCTAAGTAAAATAAAGCACCTCTAATAGTGAAATCTGATTGGTCAATTACAATAGTGTATAATCTAAACAAAATTAGTGAAAAAGAAATATGAAGATAGTGTATGAGGAAATTAAGGGGAAAAACTTTTGCTGAATGCTCATTAAAGAACAGCTGAAACATTTTTTAATGAGGGTAAAAAGGATAAATACATGTACGTCAAAAGCAAAGGAGGCAATTAAAAAATATTTTTACACTGACGACCACAATTACCATTGAAAGCACTGTCCAGTTGACTAATAGTTATCATAGTCTGAACACCAATATCTCTCAGTACATATTTAACTATTTCACACGCTACTCTTAAAGCGAGGAAGCCAATCAAAAACACAATATCTTCAATTCATGGATCCCAAAGAAATGCCCAGTACTAGTACTCAACATCACACAGATGTTGTTACTTTCTGGACATGTCATTTACGTCCACTTGTGCCTTGGTTGAAAAGATTCCATTCCTGTTCGTCATCAAATCCTTATGTCATTCTGCTCACTTTTGTGCATCGAATGCATGTGAGAAATCGCCCTGTATAGTATAGGATCTCGTGCATGACATGTACTCCCACTTTTCTCACAGTCAAGCGCTCGGCTGAATACGAAAAATTTCAACATTTCCCCAACACAAAACCACATACGCTTCTTAAACAAGATGGCAATCACTGGATCAGTGTGTCAACAGGGTTTTGGAGCAGCGGCCAGCTTTGGAAGCATACTTTAAGAACTCCGCTGAAACTGATTGCTTACATGCCTCTTAAAATGTTTACAATATTCGATAAGCAAGCTGTATATGCAGTTCCTTAGCTTTGTATTATCCAAGTTCACATATTTCAACAAGTTGTTCCAGAGTCATACTCCAAATATTCATTTCCTAACAGCGTATTTGGCAGTTACTTATAAATACTGCATTTCTAAGCTTTATTTATCTCCTCAGTATGTTCGATCTGTTTCAATCGAGCAACTCAATCCTGATTCCAGATCTCATTTCTTACCACTAATGTCAACGATAATGGGTGAAGATGTTAGTAAATTCTTAACCCACTCATATCGTTCTCATTTGGTGCCACCTGCAGAGATTAAAGGGTTCCTTGAGCATGTTCAAGCTTACATTGTGGAAGCTTCCTTACAAATTAAAAAGCGATTTCCGATAATGACATTTTGAAGTCATTGATATTCTTAAATCCAGCCACTATCAACTGGACTTCTTCTCCAGAGGCAATGGCTGTTGCTTCTAAGTTTCCAAACATAGTTTAAATGGACAAGAGGCTCTTGCTGATTACTTGAAACATTCATTGTACCTTATCAATAATGATCCAACCATCACATCAAATAGCTTAAAGAGATATGAGGGTCACCGCGGTGAATACAGGCTGGTCCACTATAGTCCACAGTGAGTCAGGGCACCAATTAATGAAACCAGTAACACTCTGAGATACATGTAGATAAGTGAAGAATGAATGCTGTTGTGTTTCATTGGATGAAGGGAAAATTTGACCATTGCTACCAGGAGCGAGTTGTTGTAAATTGTTAGTATATAAATTGTTTGGAATGGTGCGAGGTGACTACAACTATCGGAGCTGGTGCAACTATTACCGTGGCAAAGGTTGCAACAACAATAATACCCCTTAAGTTGTGGTAATGCCCATGGTTCCAGCAGCTACAGTTGTGCAACAGGACACCTCATACCACACCCTGTTTTCTGCCAAACAACCCATTTAAATACTTTAACATTAATTACTATTAGATTTTTTTCATTGGAATAATATAACCAAAGACCAATAATATTACAGTTACTATAACTTAATATAATCGTGACTATTGGTATGCTGGTTCATGCTTCTAGATGATTGCAGACTCGGAAAGTGGGGACGGAAATCCACCTCTACATGTAGTAGCCTTACTAAAACTGTGATTTAACAGGCACTGATAATACAAATTAAAGAGTACATCACACTATAAGCTACTGTAGGTCTTTGCTTGTGATAGATTACCACTCTCCTACTCATAACAACTGTATGTTTGCACATGTACTAGTGAGGTACATCCAGGCTAGCCACCCGCTAACCTGCAGCCTTACCACAAGTATTTTTTTGACAGCAGTCAGGGATAACATGCTGGTCAGCTTTTTTTTCATTATAATAAATGGCAATCAAAATGCATCAACAGACAACCTAAATAAATGGCTATACATAGTGCTATTAAAGTACATACAAGTACAGTGTTGATGAAAATATCAAATCTTTATTATACTTCATCATTTTTACCAAGATGTAAGCTTAGAATCGAATCAAGGAGCTGAAAGAGTCCAAAACAAAAACCAATGCAGTGTGTGGACGGTTCCCAAATGGCTGGTGCATTCGATGAGATCAGGTGTGATGATATCCACAAAGTGCAAACTGTGAGCAAAAAGGAATATCAGGTACATGTATGTGTTATGTGTTAATGCTTCAGGTGAGCTGCTCCCTTTGTATGTTATCTTTTCCGGCAAACATATGATGGCAACCGGTACTAACGGAGGACCAGTAAGGACAAGGTACAATGTGTCTCGTAATGAGTGGATGACAACTCCAGCGTACATCGATTGGTTTAAAAACCTATATATTCCATCCCTACCTGATGACAGGCCAATTCTGTTAATTCTAAATGGGCATTCAAGCCATGTTTCTAATGAGGTGTGCCAGTTAGCAGTTGAAAATAATATTCACATGTTAGAACTGCCACCTCATTTGACTCATCTGCTGCAACCCTTTGATGTGGGAATTTTTAAACCGATGAAGGCACATTGGTATGCTGCTGTGGCCAATTTTATGAGAAAAGAAAAGACCCCACTAAAAAATGTCAGATTTCCCTCATGATCTTGCCACTATTTGGAAGAAATATAATCCGGAGTTTGCCAAAGGAGAGTTTAAGGGGTGTGGTATTTATCCTTTAACAGTCAAGTCATTTCATCTTCTTTTCTTCAATATTCTCTACTTTGGAATCAACAACACCATCATCATCACTATAATCACAATCGTCAACATCTGTACCAGCCGTGGCCACAATACCATCCCATTAACTGTTGCCCACAACACCATCGTGTGAATCACCCCATTAATCCTCATCAGCCATCACCTTGTTCCCCCTCGGATTTACCTATGTCTGGTTTTCCACAAACATCAGACCACCAACCCACATCAGCCGAACCATCACAACCGCAAAATATACCTTTAATTGTGGATGAACAGAGATTAACTCCAGACAACAATCCCATTCAATCCCCTTTGAATAGTGTTCATGTCACCACAACTACACCTCTCAGAGAATACTTTAAAAAGCTGCTGCAAAAATCAAGAGCAAAGAGATCTACTCAAACAACATGCAAAAAGCACTTGGTGGGTGTAGGAGAAAGCCTCAACTCAGAAAAAGTAATCGCGAAAATGGAGATTAACCTTCTAGAAGGATGAATTTATTAAGGATGCACAATAATATCAATATAACAATATATCATTGACAATTGGCCATATTGTAGTGGACTCAAAATTGGTCATTCCCCTATGACATCATTTAGCTTCATACCTAAAATTGGCGCCCATTTTTATTATTGCTTCAGTCTTTTGATTTTTTGATTTACTCACACAACACACACTTTGTTGTTCATTTTTGCTTTTGATTAAGAAGTGTTGAGATTTAAGTTACTTCATTGGTGACCCGGACAAAGCATTTCCTACAATCAGTATGAGTCGGAGCAACACTGACCCACCTCTGGAAGAGACTGAAGAGTCCTCAACTGTTCCTGCTTCACCCCCGAGTTCAGTCCCCACCATTACAACCCCAGTTGTCACTTCGGCAGTCCAGGTCAAACTCCCACCATACTGGCCATCAGACCCACAAATCTGGTTCGTTCAAGTAGAGGCACAGTTCAATACGAAGCACATTACGTCTCAGAGAACTCGATTCGATTATGTTATCTCATCCCTTGCTCTCGAAGTCGCTCATGAGGTTAGAGACTTGCTTCTCAAGCCACCAGCCGACAGACTGTACGACGCTCTGAAAGAAGCTCTCATTCAACGAACAACTCTATCCGAACAACGCCGACTCCAGCAACTATTCAGTGCTGAAGAACTGGGGGATCGAAAGCCTACCCAGCTCCTTCGACGAGTACAACAATTGTTAGGAGATAAAGACTCCAGTACTGACTCGTCCTTTCTTCGTGAGTTGTTTCTGCAATGTCTACCGTCCCACGTCCGTATGGTCCTTGCATCAACCGACACTACGGACCTCGAGAAGCTAGCACAACTAGCGGACAAGATTGCCGAAGTTGCAGCTCCCCAGGTTAACGCTACTACTGTCTACACTAATCAAAGTTCCGAGATACAACAACTACGATCGGAGATTTCAGAGCTTAAGCGCCTTATCCAGCAGACTTCGGTCAACAAACCCCAGCAACGCCATCGTTCATCGTCTCGCCCAAGTCGACCTCCCCACTCCACACAACCTACTCGTTCAATCGATAGCCTTTGTTGGTACCATCGTCGTTTCGGTGATTCAGCCCATAAATGCCAAGCCCCCTGCTCCAGGTCACAGGGAAACGCCCAGGCCAGTCACTAGTGGCGACCAGCGTCACTGGCCAAAATAGAGGTCGCCTCTTCTATATCACAGACATCTCTTCAAACCGCCGTTTCCTAATCAACACCGGAGCCGAAATCAGCTTGATCCCACCCACACACAAACACTCACCCAAGCATGCAAATAATGGTTCACCCTAATGGCTGCCAATGGAACTCACATACCCATTTTTGGCAGACAATCACTAACCCTTAATCTTGGACTTCGTCCGAAATTTCCGTGGATATTCGTCGTTGCTGATGTACATGTTTTGTACAGCAGCCACTATTGGGAGCTGACTTCTTAAACCACTTCAATCTACTAGTGGACCTTAAACACAAACAGTTAATTGACACCTATACAAGAGTTCAAGTGCGAGGGAGTGGCACCATCAACAATCCACCCCTCCATCCTATTTGGAACATTCTCTCAAGTGACAATGTATATTATTCATTATTAACCTCTTTTCCCTCCCTCATTAGGTTACCCACATTCCAGGACGGTCCCACCTGCCACAACGTTACCCATCGCATTTCCACCAACAGCCGACCCATCCATTTTAAACCCTGATGTCTTTCACCCGAACGGCTCAAAATCGCCAAAGCGGGATTTGATCATATGCTAGAACTCGGTATAGTCCGCCTATCCTCAAGTAATTGGGCTTCCCCACTTCACATGGTCCCAAAGAAGAACATCGGAGAATGGTGACCATGTGGTGACTACCGAGCACTCAATAGTATCACCGTACCCGACAGATACCCCATCCCACATATTCAGGACTTCACTGCTAATCTCCACGGCTCCACGATTTTCTCCAAACTGGACCTAGTGCGAGCATATTATCAAATTCCGGTGCATCCTGACGATATTCACAAGACAGCAGTGACTACACCCTTTGGCCTTTTCGAATTCCTACGAATGCCATTTGGCTTACAAAACACCGCCCAAACCTTCCAGGGATTTATTGATCAAGTCCTGAGAGGGCTACCATTCGCAAACGTCTATATCGACGACGTCTTGATTGCCAGTGCCAGTTCTCAAGAGCATCAAGATCATCTCCGACAAGTATTCGAGCGTTTCCAACAATACCATATTGTCGTTAACCCTTCGAAATGTCAGTTTGGTGTATCGTCAATTGATTTCCTTGGTCATCGTGTTAACAAAGATGGAATCACCCACTTATCAGACAAAATCACCACTATTCAACAGTTTCCTCAACCTACATCGCAACGAAGCCTACGGGAATTCCTTGGGATTTTCAGCTTCTACCACCGGTTTATACCCAATGGTGCTCGTATCCTGCATCCTCTGACCACCCTACTGTCAACCAAAGCCACCACACCCCTTCCTTGGCCACCAGAAGCCACAAAAGCCTTCCAAACAGCTAAGGAAGTACCGGCAGAAGCTACCTTATTAAATCACCCAGTTCCAGATGCCCCCACCAAAATCATGACAGATACTTCAGACATGGCCTTGGGAGCAGTCTTACAGCAATTTATTAATGGAATATGGACACTGCTTTCCTATTTTCCCCGGAAGTTGACATCGGCAGAGGCGAAATATAGTACGTTTGATCGAGAGTTGTTGGCAGCATACCTAGCTGTCAAACACTTCCGATACTTCATCGAAGGACGCACATTCCATATAGTCACCGATCCTAAGCCCCTCACACATTCCCTCCGATCCAATTCGCCGCATTACTCCCCACGTCAGGTACGCCACCTTGACCTTATATCCCAATTTACTTCAGATCTCAGACATGTGAGAGGCAACGAAAACTCAGTGGCTAATGCTCTCTCTTGTATCCTTGTCAATGCCATAACCAATCTTTCGTTTTCCGTCGATCTGAAATCGCTCGAATCTGCTCAACAGCACGACAGCCAATTACAACACCTACTCCATTCCCAGTCCACTTCGTTGAAATTAGAATCAGTTCCATTTACAGAGCAAGAGGACACAGTATTCCTGATATGTGACGTATCAACTGATCATCCTCGCCTTTACCTACCTCCAGAATTTCGATTTCCGACCTTTGAGATGCTCCATTCCCTCTCTCACCCAGGTGTAAAAGCCACCCAACGCCTTCTAGCAGCATCATACGTATGGCCTGGAATACACTCTGATATTCGGAATTGGACTCGAAGCTGTTTAGAATGTCAACGTTCGAAGATCCATCGTCATACGAGATCCGTACCGGCTACCTTCGCAACACCAGACGTCCGTTTCGACCATGTACACGTCGATATCGTTGGGCCACTTCCACCAGCACATGGTTTCACCTACCTCCTGACATGTGTTGACCGTTTTACCAGATGGACGGAAGCCATACCAATCAGTGACATCACCGCCAAGACAGCAGCCCAAGCATTTGTTACTGGCTGGATATCTCGCTTTGGTACGCCTTCCACTATCACCACCGACAGGGGTTCACAATTCGAGTCGCACCTGTGGAGAGAGCTCACGACTCTTCTGGGATCATCCCGTATTCGTACCACTGTGTATCGTGTATCACCCCGTAGCCAATGGAATGGTGGAACGTTTTCACAGACAACTAAAGGCTGCCCTCAAATGCCATCTCAAACAGTCTAGCTGGTTTGAAGCACTTCCACTTGTCGTGCTGGGCATTCGCACTTCCTTGAAAACCGATCTAGGCTGTTGTGCAGCTGAACTGGTGTATGGTACTACACTTCGGGTGCCAGGTGCCATGTTCACCACTACAAGTACCACCAAGCTATGTCCAAACATTACGCTCAGTAATGTCTAACCTGAAGCCTATCCCTCCACAGGCAAATTCGAACCCACAGTCCCAAATCAACCCCTCATTACAAACAAGTACTCATGTTTTCGTGCGACAAGACGCAAGGAAGTCCCTGGAGCAACCATACAAAGTCCCATTCAAGGTGCACAACCATAACAGTAAGCATTTCACTGTTGATATCAATGGTCGGCAGGAGACTATTTCAATCGATCGCTTAAAGCCAGCACATACAGTGGAAAAGGATGGGTATGTTTTGAATCAACATACTTCATCTCTTAACCCCGACGCATCAGTGTTCCAACCCCTAAAGGACCCTACCCCAAAGACAACTCGTGCAGGTCGCAAAGTACATTTTCCAGATCGTTTAACATTTTGATTTGTTCCTCTCATTCACTGGTAGGGGAGTACTGTAGTGGACTCAAAATTGGTCATTCCCCTATGACATCATTTAGCATCATACTTAAAATTGGCGCCCATTTTTAGTATTGCTTCAGTCTTTTGGTCTTTTGATTTACTCACACAACACACACACTTTGTTGTTCATTTTTGTTTTTGATTAAGAAGTGTTGAGATTTAAGTTACTTCAATATTGTTCATCACAATATTTAAAAATCAATATTGCGATAGTATACTATTAATTGTGCATAGGCAATAACGTAGATTGCGCAATCAGTCATTTAATTGCTGTGAAAAAATAATAAAATGGATGCCAACTTAGTGACTTTGCCAGGAGCATAAAATAAAGTTTGGAAGAACTTTGGGTTTACTGCAGATGAGAAAGCCTGTATAAAAGACAACAAGAAGGTTTCCTGCCGATTATGTCGAGTATCTATGAGTTATTATGGCAACACAACTAACTTGTTTTACCATTTACATACTTACCACGAAGAAGAACATCAAGCAATCGCCACCTTGGTCACCTCACATTTAGTACCTCACTCCATATCGAATATTGTATAATAGACGAATTGAACTTTGATTGCTATACGAAATCTCAACTGATTACTATAGTTATACTGAGTATCATTATTTAAATGTAAAATAATTTTTAATCATCATGGCTTTTTTTTTTTTTGGAAGACGGGGGATTTCCCCTCTTTCCCCCCCCCCCCCCTTCCTGTATGAAACACTGCAATGCTCAGCCCTACCAAAAAGGATCTGTACATTTTCAAGGATGTGAAGGTTCATTACTTGAGTTTATTGTAAGGACATGTTGCCTCTAAGCATTGTTGATAGTCCTCACTTTAAAAATTTCATTCAAATGCTTGACCCTCGCTACGAGCCATCGTCTAGAAATCACTTTGCACAAGTTTTGTTCCCCAAAAAGTATGTGGAAGTTAAACAGATGATCTCGCTAAGACTGATCATGCATTACTCACCAGTGTTTTGTGGACTGGATGCCACAACTGGGCTTGCCTTTCACTGATGGTTCACTCTGTTGCCTCCTCAATGGAGATGAAGCACTATCACTTGATGACACAGGAGGTTTGTATAACTCACAATGCGGAAAACTTGGCTAAAGAGTTGATTGAAGCCATTGATGACTGGGACTTACATGTACATGTACATGTACCTGGAAAGGTATACGCATTTTGTACAGACAATGCCAAGAATATTGTCAATGCAGTTCATCAGTTAGACAATCGTGTACTTCACCTACCTTGCTTTGGACACACGTTACAACTGGGGGTGCAGAAGTGTTTCAACAGTACGGAAGCTCGTTGAACACTTTCGTAAGTCATAAAAAGCCAGTTACAAATTGTGATTGAAACAGACCCTGTTAGATCTTCCCAAGCATGAGTTGGTTCAGAGGAAATATCATATTGGTTTGATATTTCCTCTACTTTACAAACTTCTGTATATCACCCTCGCCATCAAGGAAGATGAGCCATTAGTGAGAAAAGCGAAAACTGAAATTTTCAAAGATCTGAGTAATCACTACAAGGACAGAGATTTACAGCTCTTCTTCAAGAAGTGTGCTTACCTGGATCCCAGATTCAAAGATCTTGATCTATTCATACCACCAGATCAGCGTGCCGGTTTGATTGAAGCCATAATGCTTGACCTCATAGAAGTGCAAAGTTTAGACATACCTAAACAATCAAACTCTGAGCAGACTGGTGGTGGTAGTGTTATTATGGACGTCCATGGGTCACAACCACAAACAAAACCTCTTCAAAAGAAAGCAAAGCTTGCTTCACAGCAGACATCATCCAATCGGAAATAAAACTTCATACCAAAGAGGATATGCTGGAGACTTGGAGTATGATAATAACCCACTAAAATGTTGGCATAAAGTTATAAACACAAAGTTACTACTCTGTCTTTGTGAAGCTAGTTCAAAAAAAGTGGTGTATGATCTGAAGAATTGTTTTCAATGACTGGGAATGTTCTGACACAGAAACAGAACCGATTGTCCCCTGAAAGAGTTAATGAGCTGGTTTTTTTATCTACGTATGAACTCGTATAACAATAAATCATAAATCAAATTCTTGTAAGTTAGTTAGTGTTTCTTCCTTTTAAAAAAACTATATGGCAACAATAATTGCAACAATCATGATACAATGTGCAATGATAATTGGTATGAACTTATTGAGCAATCCACATCCTTAAAATTTACTCATGTACATGTACAGTAGCATTTACATGTACTGTACATGTACATGTACATACCATACTATAAACATGAAACAATACAATGTTTAATTCAACAATAAAACGCACATGTACGTTTTTTACTTTGCAATCAACCTATGCTGTGACATTAACATACAATCACGAAAAAAAAATGCATAAACTATTATTCAGTAAAGGTCATGTGCACTGTACTGTGCAATAAATTAAGCCATAGTATAACTATCATACATACCTGATTAATTACTCTTTGCTGAAGATCAAACTCTTGCATTGTTGTGGGGCTATGCAAATCTTGCAAAACGCGTTCAGCATCCTAAATTTATATACCAATTATGAATAATATTACTACACACTGAGTATACACTATAGCAGCTACAGTAAATTAAAAAAGGTCCCAAAAAGTTCAGTTTAGTTACAAACTGTTACTGCAACTACAGTCAGTTTCCATGCAGAATAACTTTTGCACACTCGAGTCAATGATTGGGGTCATGGGGTCTAGTAAATCCTCTTAATACAGTGGAACCTCAATTATCTGGACCTCGTTTATCTGGAACCTCGATTATCCGGACTTCTAAAAAGCTTGAAAAAATTTATAACCACTAATTAATTAAGAATTATTAAAAATTATTCATGGTGAAAATCGCTGACTAGGCAATAATTGATTGAAACAAAGTTACGAGGTGCAATATTTTTGCTGATTTTAGCTTCTTCCAACGATTTTGAGGGTGAACCTAGGCTATGCTGTAACCTAAATTGTTAATGTAAGTTCATGGATGCATATTCATGCTATTATTAAGGGCATTTCCATTATCCAAACTTTTCTGTTATCCGGACAGTTTTTAAAATTGCTGAGAACGAAGGGGTCCAAATAATCGAGGTTCCACTGTAACCACTTATTATGATGTCAAACATAACCGTAGGGTGCTTCTCATGATAATGCTTAATTTGCGTTGGCAAAGATCCCATGTTTTATATATACCTACAAAATAAACTAGGAAGTATCGAAGTGCAGTGACACATCTACATATACATGTTGTGCTGCACAAATAATTTTATAAACCCCAACTTTTGTATGCTCACACTGTGAACAACATGCAAACCGTACCTTGAATGTAGTGACAATATCTTGAATTTTCTCTGAACTTAAAAGTCTTCTGGTAAGATACCCCTTAATAATGCCAGCAAT
>JAYJLX010099225.1:0-22088 GCA_036873525.1 Chalinula nematifera
ACACCATATTATCTCACTATACTCTCATCCCTCCTTCCCAATATTAAAGAAGGCAGTGTATCTCAGGTTAACCAACATTACAACCACTAATTATGCTAATAACTGTACTGGTGGAATATTACCATATTGTCTTGCTTCATTATTTCTGGTTTTCTTATGCAGATCTTGAAACTGCATGGTATCATTTCTAAATACTAAGGCTGCCATTGAAGATCAACTGACATAACACGCCCTCCCGGTCACACTGACACACTCACCAAAATAGTCATATCCCTTGAAGTACAAGGAGCTCCCACCACTGTGTTTGTAAGTAATTGTTATAAATTATAATTGATTTTGTCAATTCAATTTACTGTCATAACTAGTAATAGTAATAACATGGTTTCGAGTGCAATTCGGGAAATAATTGCACGAGCCGTCATTTGTTGAAGCATGAGTAATTGCACGAGACATAGCGAGTGCAAGTTATGCTTCAACAAACAAGGTGAGTACAGTTATTTCTCGAAATGCATGAGAAACCATGTTATTAACAATTAATCATATAGTGTAGTTTAAACAATACAGAAGTTTAGAAAAGCAACAAAAAGAAAGAGTAAACTGACTAAAGCTAAGCTACAGTGTTCTTTTGCTTCACGAAGAGTCGGTTACTTGTCTTTTGTTCTGTTGTGCTCAACCGTACCGACTCCATCAGCACTCCCTCGACTTGTACTTGCACTAAGTTCTGAATGCTGCTTTAGTCTTCTTTGTTGCCACCCGTCTCGATGAAAAAAAAAAATGGACGAAAATGTTGTCAAAATCCGACAGTGACTCTCGAACTCAACGCTCGAACTATCCGCCATTGTCCAAACTCCCTCCTCCGTACGCTCGCCTCTTTCCTCTAGCTGTTTTTCCGAAACCAATGGAGTAAAAGCTTCTTCTGTCATCCTTTTCCATTGCGTCTTACAAAATGAAATGAAACAGCAGCATAGCAACATTTTTATACTTGAAAAAGACCAGCAAACTAGATAAATCTGATTTGTCTAAAGAATGTTAATTGGAACAATACATTGAAAGGATTTGATTGGCTACTTTGTACGCAAGTGCAATTACAAAACGAGTGCAATTACTGAAAATAATTGCACTCCTTGGGTACGGTGCTTAACCATTGTGTACTATAATACTATATGATTAATCTACTTATTTGTTGTGTGTGATTTTCAAAGCTACCCAATTGAGTTATAAAATTCAGATGCTTCCAAGCTAGGTATTTATTTGAGAGTTCAGACAGGTGTTTGTTTGAGCCTGACATTTATTTTCCTAAGTATATTGAATTCTTTTCCCTTATTGCTCTTTTACACAGTGTACATGTAGTAAAAGGGGCGGTACCACCTGATTATTGCCACACCTTGGCGTTTTTTTGACCTAGGCGTTTATTCCTACATGTATCTCAACCTATATACACCAGGTGTTTGTTTTAGCAAAGGCATTTATTTGAGCTTGGTGTTTAATTGGCGAAATACGGTATTTGTTCTATTTTGATTGGCCAAGTGGCCCAGGTCTTGCCCAGATCGATCAGTTTTAATGAGATTCATAAGTTTGTTTTACACATTGTAAGTGTTATAATTGTAACAGTGCCAGAGGGGACATCAAAGGATTATAGAAGTACTAAATGTACATATCCCTTGCTTTATACAAATTTACCAGTGGCAAACTATACCATGCAACAAAGCTTTCAACTGATAATCATCAATGTAATGACTGCGCACTGTCTCATCAAGGCAAGACTAATCATTAATTAATTAAAAAGCAAACATTGAAGAAGAAAGGTGTGGTCATAGCAAGCAGCCATTTGTATAGCTAAACCATTGACTTTGTTTAAAACACAAAGACGAAGCGATTTGAATAGCGGCATTTGTTGGCCCTGCCATTCTTAGCACTCAGTGAAAGTTCCGGCTCTAACCTCACATCAGGAAGCTAGACTGATGAAAGAGTTGTGAAATTCAACACCATTTTGCCTATAACGCTAAACTTCAGATATTTGTAAAAAAAATTCTCTGACAGATATGGACAAAATTTTAAAAAAATGCCCTCTAAAGCTTGGTACATCGAAGCACAACTTGCAGAGATTAAATCAAGTGCCCTGAGCACATTTTCAAACTTTTCTCAAAGAAGCAAAGAAGTTGTTACTAACTAACTGCACATTAATTTGTTTACTTAACTGCTTACAAGCCTATCATCCCGCCTATAGCAGAAGAGGATGCCGGGAGAGGCAGGTCCGAGCGGAGTGCAGACAACACAACAAGGAACTATATGATTACCTGTATCCTTCAATCTTAAATGAGAAGTTGCAGAATAAATAGTATAGGCGTTCATGTATGGTATTGATGAACAATCGCTTCCATTCATGCGGGTATAAAAGCGGATGCCCAGGGCACAAACATGGCGGCAATTTTTGAATTTTGCACTCAAACATATGCCGCCAAACTAGGTAACTTAGCGATCGATCAACGGGACCATAAACCGCTAAACCATCGTCAAAATGCTTCATATTTATGTGGCAAATGGTTTATATTTTTAATAATGAAAAAAATGACTGATTCTTCAGAAATACAGTAAAAGTAAGTTTTATTGTAATATTTATTATAAACAAAAAAAAGGCACAATTTTTATATACTGGGAGTCTTCCAGATGATCTGGTAGACAGTTAAAAAAAATGGGCTGAGGATCACAATGCAAGGGCTTATGTAATGTGCCATGCACAAGTCAAAAAAACAAGCAGGCACAGCTGGGGACAGAGACATGCAGTCTCCAATGAAACGCGGGTGAACACCGCCGGCCCAGCATCAATTTGGAAGTGACTAAAGTATAAAAGTTGCACAAGAAAGGAGAGAAATGTTACAACTGAACAAATCGGTGACTTGCTTATTTTACCTGTAATCATGAGTGAAATCACTGAAGTGGTGATGATGATGTAGCCAGCTTACTGACTACATCTCCACCCCGGCCACCCCCCGGGTGCCACCATCACCCATCGCCTCATCAGTAGAACACATGTACAGTAGCATTATAACACAAACGGCACTGTATTTTCATGCCATAGGACTGACATGTCCACACTTGATAACAAGACATAACATTGCACATAGCACACTTGAAAATAGTGACCTTTGATTGACATGTGCGTACCTGGCTCGCAGCTTGGCCAATTTAATTGAGTTGCAAATGCTCTTACAGAAACAGCTCCTCTATAGGGCAACCATGAACAATCATCCACCCTTATTACTGGTAATAATCGAACCCATGTTGGCCTCCAGATAATACTATTGAGCTATATAAACTTGCCTGAAGTCTATGATCCTAAGTAATATTCCCTATATACCTCCCCTTTTAGACTGGATCACATTACCGGAATCCCTGACACCGCCGCCAGTTTACTAGGGTCTAGTCTGACATAGACCAAATATGCCGAACTTCTCCTCTCCCTAATGTTTGAATCAGAGAGTCTTCCACTCCCATGGTAGCCGCTGTGGTCGCTGCTCCAATACAAAAGCTGTGACCAGCAAACTAATCTGCAGGAAGATCGGCCTTCTTCAAAGCCCTCTGAACCTCCTTCACAAATTAATCTCTTGTTAGGGGTGACCCATCTTCCCACATAAACAGAGGTCCCGGACGAGACCCTCTTCGCTGCAAGTAAACCATCATTGCTTCCACTGGACAAATTTCCTTCTCGGTTCGGCCCACAGTCACTCGCACCCCTTTCATAAAGGGATCTGTCTTCGTCTTCTTTAGCTGAAGTGCCACAATGGTAGGTGTCGACCGGTTGTCCACAGCTAAGTCCTCCAACGTGAGATGCTCCTTGGGATTGAATGATTGTCCTGAAGCCACGATCAACTCACCCAACCGGCAAAAGGAAAAGAAGGCCATTGCCGACATGGCCCACATCATTACTGGCCTCCACAAGTCCCCCTCGGCATCCCACTCCGCCTTCATGCTTGCCAAGATCCGGGTGGTGATAGGTAAGTGGGGTCAAGGGGTGCATCCAGCTTTCCCTTGCTCCACCCTTACTCCCCTCAGTAACCTGCTGGAGCCGGGGCATGGTATGGAGATGTGGCTCTCCCCATCCTTGGGCTACCTGGACCTGCCGCACCTCTGACAAATATGTTTTATGGTACCCCAAGCCAGGCCCTCCTGGCCCACGCATGCAACGAAATAACACATTATAGCATAGGGAACATGGTTTTAAATTAAATTGAACACAAAACTTCATATACTTTGCTTCCGCTGCTCGATAAGTATTTTGGGTCGAGGTTAAAGCTGTTGCAAAGTATCTTTGAACAGTTGTATCCAGCCAGTGGAGGTCCAAGTTATGGCCTGAGATAGAAGCTCCCTCAGCGGAGCTGGGATAATGGCAGGGGGTCCTGGTGTGTGGCAGCCCTGTGATAGGAACAAACTCAGATTATTCTGAGATATAGCGTTGGCTAAAATATTATCTACCCCTGGTATGTGCTGTGCCACCCACCAGAACTGGAAATGGCAGGCTAGGAAGACTAGAATGCGTCTCAGGTGCATCAGATGGGCATCCCGACTATACCCCGCATGGAGGAGTTGGACCACTGCCACACTGTCCACCACAAGCCTTACCATAAGCACCTTCCCTTTCCAGTGTTTACCAAACAAAGCTGCTGCTAGCACCACTGGGATCTATTCTTTCACCTGGATAGAGGCATCCTGGAGGATCGGCATCCACTCCATGATGAGCCAACACGGCAGCCAATGGACGCTGCACCCCCATCGACCCAACACATCAGACAACACCTGTAGGTTAGGAACCGGTCCTCTCAGCAAAGTCCACAATGGGGCAATCCCATTCCACTGCTCTACGAATATTTGCCACCTATATCTGCTCTCATAGCCTCATTCAGTCGGACAAAATGCATGGGCGGAAGTCGCTGGCCTTTCCACCCAAGGCACCGTGCAGCCGCCTCATAAAGGCTTACCCGGGCCTAACCACCACGGAGGCGTGTTGTAGGAGCCCCACCAGACTCTGGAGCTCGTGATAGCCCTCCTTCCCATAACCGCATCCAATAACTCCTTCAGTCACTCCAGCTTATCCTACGGTAATTGTAGCTGCAACACTATCGTATCTATTTCAATGCCCAGGAAGGTGATAATCGTTGATGAGCCTTCTAGTTTGGACGGCTCCGAGGGAACATCTAAGGAATCCCACACTGCGACCAAAGATGTTTTTAAGGTGCTTGCCACCTTAATGGTTGGAGCCACTAGGATGAAGTCGTCAAGGTAATGCAAAGTAGGAGCCACTCCTTTTTGCCCCAATATCCACTGCAGCGCGTCTGCCACCACCGAGAATATTTTAGGGGCGGACCTCAGGCCGAACGGGAGCACCCGGTCTACATATCTCTGCATGGTTTTTTTATTGGATCCCCAACAGCCATCGATCCTGCGGATGGACTGGGATGGCCTGGTATGCCTCCTTGACATCCGCCTTGATGAGATGGGCTCCGCGACCCGTTTTCCGTACCAACATGGCCAGATGATCAACAGTTGCATACTCCAGGGTAGACCAAGCCTCACTATTAAATGCCATCATTCATGCTATAGCCTTCTGGGCTTGAGAGGTCCACGATCATGCGCCATTTGATTGGCTTATTTTGCTTTAGAATCATCAGATGAGACCTGCTCCCGGTGATCCTGAGTGTATTGGAAGCATGCAGCCGATCCAGCTTCACCTCATGTTCGATGTACTGGTCGACAATCTTAGGATCTTGGATTGCCATATTGCTCTTTGTGTAGCATAGGTCTAGGCATCTGCTGACCTCCTTGCCGATCGAAACTGATTTGGAACCCTTCCTCTATTCCCTTGACTATATAGTCTCTAAATTCACTGTCTTGATGGTCACTTAGCGCTGTCTTCCACTCCATCAATCTCAGCGGGGTGACCACCTCCACCCAAGCCTCCATTCGGCTAATCATTTCTGAAGCTGCTGGTCTGCAGGAGTCCAAAGCCAGCAGATGCCCTGTGTGCTGATGTCTTCCATCCATCAACTGACCTGAACAGTGGCGCTGGAGCACAGCATTTTCTGTTTCTATGGAGGGAAAGACAAAAGTAGAGACAGGAATCAGGGTTTATTTCTATTTTTTTTTTTACATATTTTATTATTTTTATTATTATTTTTCTATTATTTTTATTATTATTTTTCTTTTATTTATTTATATTTTTGTTTACACGCCCCTTAAAGAGGCGGAGTAATAGGCCCTGACCCTGTATTTTCTCTATACCTTTCCCTCCTGAACTATACTCTATTGAATAGTCCTTATAATTTTTATTTACCCAGTTCCTGTGTTCTTTTCAATGTAAACAATAATTTCTGACAATAAGTTTGATAGCATTCCACCACAATATACATAAAGACTGACGCTCTACAATAAACACCGGTAACAAGTGTTACTTTACTCAAGGCCACCCTCTCCAAACTGAGCGGGGGAGGATTACTCTCCTGCCTTAGTCTTTGGCTCCTTTGATCCCTGCTTCGGTCCTCTGGGAGATTCCTCACCCACGTGGTCAGCCGCACCACAGTGCCAACACACATGATTGAAGTGACACTCTGCATGGGGCCGAGGGCAGCCTCCCTCGAAGTTATGCTTGAAACACCCCATGTTCTTGCTCTTTGACTTCTTGGGTGCTGATGGCCTTCTGGGTTGGGGATTAGTCAAGCCGAATTGGTTTTGGTGGTCCCAGTCTAGGGATGCCCCTGCCGAGGGACCCGAACTCATGCAGGCACCGCCCATAGATTGTTAAATGGATATCTCCCCACTGGTGTTTTTTTTGTTGCTCCAGCCCACTCTCGGTACTGCTGGTTGTACAACAACCATTTCAATCCACCCAAATCCTTCTGCAAAAACACCACATGCTGGTGGGCCATTAATCCTACTAGTTCCTCCTTCAAGGTGGATTCTGAAGACGCTAAGGCGGCCACAAATGTGGCAAACGCCTGACACCACGACCCCACATCATAGATTTTCTTCTTTTTCTGATTGAGTGATTGAATCAAGACCACCTGGCCCTCAGATGACTGGGGTACTGGGTAGGGATTCTTCAGCTTTCATTCCTGGAGGGTCGGGCAGGAGCTCAGCCAGATCCACGTATTGCCACGGTTCTCCACGAGTCTTGTGGGTACTGGTGGGATTCCCTCTGCTAGCAAAGTGGTTCTCGCTCTGGGATCTTTCACCCCACTTCCTTCTATTCTCGCCTTAAGTAGAGTAATTGAACCACTGAAAGCTCTCGAAGGGTAATGGCTCTGTGGCGGCTTTATCTGTGCCTATAAGAAAGGAAGGGAAGCAACACATAAAGGAAGTTACTTAATCAACTCCCCTGCACCCCTGTTCTTTGGCTTATATGCAGCTTCCTAGTCCCGCATCGATATACTGATCTTCCGGGAATCTGCCTTATACCAGCCACTTCAAACCCATCCCAGGCAAAGGGAAGCATGCCCCTCTTCTGAGGGGTGATTGATGAGCCAACTTCAATGTGGCCGGTCACCAGACCATGGCCTACCTTATTCTTATTGCTCCCCCCTCTCCCGGGGTATACATTGTAAAGGGGACTCGCCCTCTTTTCATACTATCCTCCCTCTGGCCTACTTTGGAGTCTCCAGACCCCAGCTGCAAGCCCCTGGGAGCCATAATATCTCCATTCCTGACCCAATACAATGGGTGATAATATAGCATTGTTACCACTAATGGTCGGAGTATCCCCATGAACTCCCACCTTGTTTTTTTTTTTTTTTTTTTAAATTAGCAAAACACTTCAACTAAATCTGCTCGAGTGATATGCACTTTTTCCCCAACGATAGACTAAAGCTACCATCCAAGTGCCTTTCGGCCGACGGCAGGACTACCTGAGGTTACACTGAGGCCACACCGGGATACCCCACTGTGTCCTTCCCTTCCCACTGAACTGGATTAACCATTCAGTAAGTTTGACTAACCTGACTTCCTTTCTGAACTAGACTCCTCTTCCTCCAAGGAGCAGTCCGGGTGGGATGCTACTCCCTTGCTGACCAAAGCTGCCACGTGTTTGGCTATCTTCTTCACGTCGTCTTCGTGGAGTCGAGGAGGATCGTCATGAGTGAGCTCCCTATCGTGTCCAACTGAATCATCATCGGTTGCCGACATGCTTGCTTTTATCTGTGTACGGCTGACAAACAAAAGGACTGACTTACAAGGAAAGGAATGAGAGCTCTGTCTCTAACAGTGAGTCAGGTTGAGGTCCAATAATCTGCGCGATGCGATTTCGCAATACTACTCTGTGCATGCTCCCTCCGCCAGGGTCAACCGCCCCCTCACTTGCAGTTAACTTTGTTTAACCTTACTTGGGGGTTAAACTCCATTTATTTGATTCATCAATAATGATGGACTTGTAGAGCTATATAGTTAATGTGGCTGGACAACATACTATTGGAAGCTGGTAAACTGCAGGTTGTTGACAACTTGGTGCTGGTTAATACTGATACGACTGTTTGTTTATCACCAGTAGCGAGAGGTTTATTAGTACTAGTATAGTCAAGACTGGTACAACTGGTGGCTTATAACAACTGGTACAACTGGTGGCTTATGGGCATTGGTAGCAACAGGTTCATTTATAGTACTATTGGTCAAGAGTAGCCCAGCTGTTTGTTTCAGTATCACTGGTAGTGACATCACCAGTAGTGACATCACCTGTAGTAACAGGTTTATTAGCACTAGTATTGGTTGAGACATGGTACAATGGGTGGCTTTAGCGGTAGCAACAGGTTTATTAGTAGTATTAATTGAGAGTGGTACGAGTGGCTTAGCACTGGTAGCAACAGGTTTACTAGTAATAGACGTATCGATCAAAAATAGTACAATTAATGGGCGTCTTAACAGTAATGGTAGCGATAGTTTCATTAGTACTATTGGTCGAGAGTGGCTCAGTTGTGTGTTCAATACCGATAGCAACAGGATTAATAACATTATTGGTTAACATTGAGAGTGGCCCAGCTATTCGTTTAGCACTGGTAGCAGCAGGTTTACTAGTATTATTGGTCGAGAGGGGCCCAGCTGTTCGTTTCACATCAGTAGCAACAGGTTTGATAGTATTATTGGTCAAGAGTGGCCCAATACGATTCGTTTAGCACTGGTAGTAACGGGTTTACTATAGTCTTATTGGTTGAGAGTGGCCCTGATATTTAGCACTGGTAACAATGGGTTTACTAGTCTTATTGGTTGAGAGTGGCCCAGGTGTTCGTTTCACACCGGTAGCAACAGATTTATTAGTGTTGGTCAAGAGTGCCCCAGCTGTTCGTTTCACACCAGTAGCAACAGATTTACTTGTATTATTGGTTGAGAGTAGCCCAGCTGTTCGTTTAGCACTGGTAGCAACAGATTCATTATAGTACTATTAGTAATAGCGTTGGTTGAAACTGGTACAATGGGTAGCTTAGCAGTTAGCACTGGTAGTGACAGGTTTAATGGTAGAGTCGATGGGTAAACCTCCAGTGATGACAGGTGGATAAGCTATTGTACACGATAAAAAAATAATAATTTGCTGCAGTCAGTTGAGAGTCAAGGGAAACAGACAAACCTGCATTGATTACAGCTCTCACATATATGTATTCTAAGAAATCTGCAGTATAAGGCACTTTTCTGTTGTTAAAGTATTAGCAATTAGCACATCTTCTTTTCTAAAAACCATTGCAATTCCAGAATACCCAAGTAACTCTAATTCATCAAACTATAAAAATGTAATAATTATGGAAATAGATAATTTATGACAAAAGAAACACTAGCTAATATGCTCAAATATATGGCCTAACTGAAAAGCCATATAGTTACATAATTATTTACCTATTGCTTGCTTTTTGTGAATATTTGTTAGCCTTTGCTATGGCTTTAGATTCAGTCCAAATCACTTCCTTGGAATCAGCTGGTTTGAAACTCCAACTTTTCCTCACTACTTAAGTTTGCGTAGGAAAGGTTTGTAGCTTTATTAACATCAACTAAACTGTAATTCATTCCTAAAATATCAAGAGATGTATATTATAGAAAATATATTCAGTTGGCATTGCATGCTTACTATCAGTTTTCTTATAAAACATTTTTTTGCCATGATCTCCATAAGTGGGGATGGCCATTTGTAACATAAATAGGACTTCATCAGATTCAGTATTTCCTGGTGATGCTGCAAATCTGTGGTTCATGTTAGTTCGTTTAATCCATCCCTGATACATTAAAAATAAACGGGTTAACATGAGTAATTATGGGGTATAACTACATGTAAGTCATCATTTTGTATTTTTTTGCACAAAAGTAAATTTTGTCAAAAAAAATTCGTCATTTAGCACATTTTTCGTCATGTGCCTCACGTGTAGGCAGCCTGTGCTGCTGTACTGTACTGTGTTTAGTGTGGAACTGTTGTGGGAGAAGATCAATACCAGTTCAGCTCTTGTGTGAGAAGATTCCACATAGCTACATGGACACTGTTCGTAGGTGAAGTTTTGAATTGTCTCAGAAAAACCGGGAATCGACACGACTTGTATACTATCAAAGTCGTTCAGAATTCCTCTATCATTGGCCATTTACCAAAAATGATCAGTTCGACGTGCTCATTATTCTTGAGAAAAGGAGGAACAATTTCATGTGAAGTGCATGGTTGGAGATCATTGATGGTACTCTAGAGACTTAGCCCAAGGAGGCCTCGAATTAAATCTTGTGTACCCTTGTTTTCAAAGGTGAAAAGCGTGCCATAGAGAAGGTTTCCAAACTTTTGCTGTTTTTAGAAAAAAAAGGCCAGGTAGTAAGCTGTAGTTCAAATGGTGATTGGCTGCAAGAGAGTGATAGTTCTCGTCCTCTGGCCAAGAAACCCAAGCTTGAAGAAAGCAGCTTGAATCAGCCACAAGCAAGTCAAGCGATGCCTGATGGTGAAGGGGATCAGGCCAAGCAATGGCTAAATTCATCTCAAAGTAACATAATTCTGTGTTATAGCGATAAGTCAGCCATTCAGAAAGGCTACAAATTATTATGACAATCATATCAATTATATGCTCAAGATCTACTGAAATCAAGAATTCCAGACGTATACAAGGTCTGCATTGCACACTTTTTCAAAAGAGACTAAAGTTTGATTGCAAGGAAAAGATTGTACAAATTCTACACATACCCGTGGAGATCATTGGGTCGTATTGTCTAATCTACAACCCAAAGAAGAGACAACCATTATTTTATGGTTACGACACGGTGTACAATAGCATTGATTCCAGCACAAAGAGCTTGATAGATGGTATGTTTGAACATTAAGATCATGTCAGTCAAAAACAGAAGCAAACTGGTTCTACCAATTGTGGTGTGTTCTCCATTGCTATTGCCACTTCACTTCTCCATTCAACATACCCCCTCATGTTCCAAGAAGGGGGTTTGCAACATCATCTGATCGGTTGTTTTCAAGACAATTGCTTGAAGTTTTCTTTGTCCTTGTAAAATGTACTATACTCATGCACTATAACTAAGGTCTGTCCACGTTAACTATGACCTTACGAAAACGAGGCTAACTTTACGACAGACTGTAGTACAGCTTTCATTTTAGAATAAAAATTTTTGTCTTGTCCTTGGCGTTCTTCTCATGTAAGCAATGTATTAATATCAAGTGTTTTTTAAAAGTTATCAGCGGTAGAAAAATCTTCTTATACCTTAAGTATGGCGCGTTTCGTACTCTTATACATGGGGAAATTTATGGAGGTCATAGTTAACGTGAACAGACTTTAATTATCATGCATGCAGGTTTTGATAGAAAATAATCATACATGTCAGCTTTATCATCCACCTGGCTCCTATTGGCTTCATGATACTGAGCTTCAATTTAACGAGTGTTACTGGACTTGACAAGGATGATGCTACACTGGATGCTCTGTCGGAGGGTTCGTAGCCAGTGATTATGCTAGTGGAGACTTTCTCAGCATACCACGATTGAAATTGTGACCAAAGAAAATCTTTGGCAGCTTTGTTCACGCTTAAGTCTAGCAGCTGTAACCTGTCAGTTGTATTTGGAGGTACTATGACATATAGGAGATTGTTGTCTTTCGAAACTTTTAACACTGCATCTGCAGTCTTCCCATTAAACTCGTCAAAAATGAGAAGTGCTGATGGCTGTCTTTCAGGCAAATGGAGCTCTTTCCTTTGCTTTTTTTACATATGGGACAATGATTTTTTGGACATAACTTTTCATGGTCTGTTCATTGCACCAATTAATGATTTGTAGTACAAGTAACGTCCCACGCTTCTGGAAAATCAACTTGTGGCAAGTATTTGCTAGTCTTCCCTTGATATACTAGCTGTATAGGAAGAAAATCCTCCCGATAAGGTGCCAGTGAAAATAGCTGTGATTT
The DNA here is from genome assembly GCA_036873525.1 of Chalinula nematifera. Lineage (NCBI taxonomy): Eukaryota > Metazoa > Porifera > Demospongiae > Haplosclerida > Chalinidae > Chalinula > Chalinula nematifera. Next base: position 12,399 of record JAYJLX010099225.1, read on the forward strand.
GACTCTTGTCATCAAGGCCAACCACTTCAACTCGTTTTTTTCTCCATTGTCCATTGGGATACAGGAACATAATGGATCCCTGTTTGATCCCAATGTATAATCAACTGGCTAAGCCATATCCTCAAATCCGACCACGGCTTTGATGTCTTGTAAGTATTGGCATTTTAGCATTTTGAAGTCGGGGACTGCTATCTTGGACTTGGTTGTCGCTTTTCGTTTAATGAAGTTGATTTTATTTGTGAAATGCTTGGCCCATCCCTTTGGTAGGCATGAAGCATCGGCAGATGGGCAAGCCTTCAGTAGTAATCCAGTCGCAGCAGCTTGAACAATAGCTGCTGTGTTTACTGTGCCACCCAATCTACGCAATTCCAATACATACAATTTCAGTTCCTCATGCAGCAGTTAACTATGGGGAAAGAAGTGATGGTCTGCCCTTTTGCTATTCCACTATACTGCATGGGTTTTGCAATGCCTTCCCTTCGGTTGTGTTGTCTTTGTCATACTGCGGTATCCCTCCAATCATTAACAGTTGTTCGCTTTAGTCCTGGGTAGTATTTCTTGAAATGCCTCACGGCTGCTGATGATCCATGTAGTATGGCGTAGTTAGCAATCATGGCTCAGTTTCTCCTTAGCAGTATACTTCTCATAATGGCCCCTTTGCCCCACCAGTCCCTTACTGTTAGCTGTCATGGTATTTCTCACTCGTTTATTCGCTGATTCTATCCTCGATGAAGCAACTGTTACTGCTAAAGGACCGAGTGGGGAGGGAAGAGAAGTGGTGTCTTTCTCGTGATCTTCTTTCTCCTTTGTGGGCTTAAAAAACTGAGTTATAGACATCTCAGTCTTTGTAATTCTGTATGTGTATTTCACAATTCACATGCGACAACACAGGCGGAATGCAGTCAGCACATGAGGGAAAGAAAAATTTTGTCTGTGTGGCCATGTGACGAAATTGACGATTTTTTTGGCTGATGAATATTTATGGCTATACGGTAGATAAGTGTTCCCACCATATATGACAATTCGTAATACGCACTATGGCGTCTGACAGAAAGTTTGCTATATTTTGCTTGCAAGTGTGTCCTTATACTATAATACAAATCCCAACCCCTCCCCCTACCATGAATTGAACTACAAAGTATGGACTTCCTGCTCAGTGGTACGTTCTCTAGCTACAGCGTTATCACAGTTGGGAATTATCATTTACCTATTATACACGACTGATTAAATCATGCAGCACTTCCGTGTGTTCATATCATCTATGCTCATACTAATGCAACTTGGTGGTTATACAAGATTTAAGAAGTAGTTTTATCAAAGATATACAACTGTGATGAATTGTAATTGTATTCAAGTATATAGTGTAATATTATTATTGATTTTTATTAATAAAATAACTGAGCATGCGCACTTTGTGCTCAGTAATCTGTTGCTCTGTTCCCTAACTAATTCAAAGAGAACACAGTAACTATTGCTCTCTCCTTCCTGCCCTAGCTGTTGGTAGTGGTTCTCAACCATTCTACTGGCCTGTCGCTGTTTACTCCCTAGAGGGAGACGAGAAATAAGCGGCCCTTTTTTCTAAGGGTGGGATAAGGCAAGAACGATTAGTACTATAACAGCTATTTCCCAGTACTTTTGCCCCCTTGTAGTTGATTTCACATCATCTGGTCCACCGAGCCAGATAGTGACTGGTAAAGGTCGCTACGAACAGCCCATTCCATCTCTACTACCTAGCAACAAGACGACCACCTGAAGGTCACTGAGATGAATCCCGAAGGTCTTGACAAACATGTTTGGACTCGAGTATTGGAGGATCCCGGTCCAAGTTAAGGATCCCCATAGTATATATTGTTCATTTGTTTGTGTGGGGTGTGCTCAAAATAAATCGAGAGTGGGTTGTGTACAATAGTTTAATAAACCATGACTGAGGCACTAGTGAAGAAGAAGAGAGTCCGGGTGGGACACAGAGGTGTGGTCACACGGAGAGTAGCTGATGTGGAGAAGCTGTTGGGCGAGGACACCAGACCCAGAGCAGATCGCCAGACTGGAGGTTACTGTTAGAGGAGAAGCTAGTCACCTTGAGAAAGTTGGAGGGAGAGGTGCTAGAGCTAATGGATGGGGATGATGATATAGTGAAGGAAATTGAGGATGCTGCTGATGCTCACAATCAAGACGTACAGGAGGTTCTGACCAGGATGCAGAAGGTGAGGTCAGCAGCCATGACAGGGGCTGGGCTAGTGGTTTGAAAATATCTGATACTAAGACAGGGACAAGCCCATCTACACAGGCATGCCTACCTAAGCTAACGCTTCCTCCCTTTAACGGGGACATAGTGCAATGGCGATCATTCTGGGAACTGTATGAAGCAGCGGTATACACTTGAACTCGGAGCTGACAAATGTTTAGAGGTTCTCCTACCTCAAGTCCTTGGTACAGGGAGTGGCTAAGGATGCTATTGAAGAATTGGCCCTAACTGTGCAGATAGCTATCAGGAAGCAGTAGACATCTTGAGTAAGCAGTTTAGGAAACGCCAGAAGATTGATAAACACATGAGTCTGCTGTTAAACATGGAAAAGGTAACATCAGCCAATAACATCCCTGCACTTCGATGTTTGTACAATGGGATCGAGACAAGCACAAGAGCACTTAAGGCATTGGGAATTTCCGAGAGCACTTGTGGTAGCCTCTTGTCATTCATGTTTGTTCAGAGACTGCCACAAGACCTCTGATTGATAGCGGGGAGAGAGATATAGAAGGAGACTGGAAGCTGCCTGATGTCCTTAAATTGGTCGAGAGCTTGAAGAGCAAGTGAGTCACCACTATCGTTGAAGAAACCCTTCCCAGTGAGTACACAGAAAGCGCTAGCAAGTGAAATGACACACCTGCTAACCAGATCTACTAGTCGAACTCAATCCCGACGCAGCTCCATTCCAAACCCTATACTGGCAATCTCCAGGTTGGATGCGGAGAAGACCTTGTTACAAACAGCTACGGTAACTATCGCTCTCTCCTTCCTGCCCTGTTGGTAGTGGTTCTCAACCATTGTACTGGCCCATCACTAGCTGTTTACTCCCTAGAGGGAGACAGGAAATAAGCGGCCCTTCCTAAGGATCGGATAAGGCAAGAATGATTAGTACTATAACAGTTACATGTATTTCCCAGTACCCCTCTAGTTGGTTTTACATCAACAACTTATATATTGACATCATACAGTGCATGTACATGTAATTCAGAGTATTACTGCCACCACCAGCTGTCTCCACCTTGGCTTCTTTCTCTCGTCCCATTATTTTCTCCCTTATTCTCTCTTCCCCTTGGTGCTATGGAAATACCTTCTTAACAATTTGGGAACTTGTGATAAGTCACAGTTCACTGATTTCACAGAGTTTTCCTCCTCCATGTATATTTTCTATACTCTGTATTCTTGTACATGTGCTCTTGAGTGCGCCCAGCTGAATTATTGATTTAATGAAACTTATGGATAGTTATTTTGATTGAAAAGTTCAAAACTTTTTAAATCATTCTCCCGGTTCGGAAACCCAAGTTTCCGAACCGGGTGAATGTTGCAGCTAATTATTTATAGGCAAGGAATGAGCTACGATTACTGAGCATGTGCATGATAGATATGGGCATTAATTTGGGTAACAGCACCGAGTAGAGACCTTCGTGGTCGGGCAGCATAGCACTATAAATACCAAATGCATATAGTGATGGTGTAACTAATCTGATCTATCTAACCTGTCGTACTGGCAATAGTGGGTAGCGTTAGGTACACTACTTGCCTGTTGTGGTCGAACCGGTGATTGAGACCTTTCCCCTGTCGCTGCATGGTGGCTGGAACGTATGTCTCATAAGCGAGCTGTTCTGGAGTAAACGGTGGTGCCTCAGGGTCTGTAGCCATGGTCAGAGCGGTAAAAGAAAATATCAAGTATAGAGATTCTGGGGGATATTACATGTCAAACACTTTGCTCTACTTGCAGTCTTCTTGCCGGCCTCAATTAATCACTCATGCACCCTCTGCCCGGCTCCACCACTCATTAACCTCATTTAAGCTCATGTCTACATGCATGACCAGCAAATTTGAAGCACAGGAACCACTAGACCAATTTACACCAAACGTGTAAAGCGAACTTTTCTTTAACTTACGCCCACAATTAAACGCCCACAATTAAAATGCTATAGCACATGCACAAACTAAATAACTAACTAACCGGACAACTCTAATGTATCCCTTGCTATGGCTTCACCCATGCAAGGGATAAATATTATAAAGTGTGCATGTAATTTAAATGTTCCTCACCTAATTTCATGAATGATTCAGAATGTTGTAATTGCTCACCATAAATATATAATGCTTAATTTTTCCTCGTAAGTGTTTGTAGCTACATGTATCAATGTACAGTATTATTATAATATGAAATCAGTGTAATACCTCTCTTTAATAAAAACAAAATCAGTCTACATGTATATCTCTCCTTAATGAATCCCGATCTTCCTTTTTAAGTTTGTCAAGCCAAATGGCAGCACATCTTTTTCTTTTGTCAGTTTTTCCCCTCACCACTGTAAGCTGCTCCATGCATTAGGTTTCAAGAAGTCCTTTGTGGTATTGGCTGAGCCCCACCCAAGGATTTGAATGGCTGATCTTACAGTATGTACTAAATATCTCAAATTTGTTATGTCTTCAAGTACAACAGCTAGCACCTCCTTCCCATTCGTTCGGATTCCCGTTTGAATACAATTAAGATAGTACATTTACAAGAAAAGTTTGAAAGGTATCATTGTGCATATAGCTTTACCCACAAATCAATAAAAAATGGTATACTTGTTTCAAGGGTTTGTTCACGGTGAAATATAAAATATCTGCTACCACCTCATGAACAATGTCATGATTTCTTTGTGTTTCAGAAGAATTCTGCTGAGCAGGACCAGCCATATCATCCTCACTGGAAACTTGTTGTTCTTTTAGAGTCTTTTGCGCAAAGGACAAATAGCCATCAAAGGTACTGGTAATGATCTGTGGATCACTGATAATTGTAGGCTTATCTAAATGACAAAAGAGAATTTTAACTCATCTCCCCACACAATTCAGTGATATGAATAAATTACTTTACTAGCAGTAAACTCCAGTTCAGTTTGTTTTTGTACGGCCTGTGGCAAAACCTTTTAGTAATTCCTTGTATCTTGGAAATTCCATATCACTTTCAATCACTATTTTCCCCACTTTAATAGCCCATCCCATGCACCACCGCTGTTGCCTCTCGACTTTCCACTATTTTCTGTAGCTCCATGCATATCGATTAACATCATCATCCAATTGAACTATTAGCTTTTCAAAAGGAACTACTTAGTATTGCTCTTGTTACAACTCTATAATGGGAAAAAAAATTTCGTTCTGAGATCTATACTGTATTGGAGAAAGTTGTACGGTGTTGTCTGGCATTGTTGACTGACCTGCATGGTTATAAAACAATTAATATAATTATTCGAACCTTTCAGCTTTATCTATGTCAAAATTAGTTGCAACACTGAATCACCGTTGAAATTGGTTCGGATGAACCACTTCTTCAATTTGCATTTTTACCGTGCACAACTGTGCGTGGTATAAGTATACTGTCAACTCATTTAGATTCACAATCTTGTCCCTTTTGTGGGGTCATCAATTGCAAAGGGTATAGATGAAATTCCAGCTCTCTGTAGTGGAGAAATGCACTGACAACGAAAATAATTAATCAGCTTCTTTTTTATTGAGTCAGTATTTCTCTTGGTCTACATGCTTGTATCTCCTGATTCACTATAGCTTCTCCTTCACAACCATCTTCAACTTTCTGCTGCTTGTTTCTTCTTATGCGCATAAGCCACATGCACAATGGTCAAATGAGCACTGCGCATGCATGCGCATGAGTTGTTGGTACATGTATATCTAGATCTACCCTTCGGTATGTGGGAGGCACTAGGCGAGCCAGTGTTGTCAGACTAGCATATATGCTAAATTTAGCATTTTTGAACGTGATCTAGGCATACTCATTTGTCCCATGCATTAATTGTTAAGGTCTCAGTCTGTGTATATAACATGCATACTAATGTATACTGAAGGGAAATACAGGAGCATGGGAACCAACTGAGGGAACAGGACCAAGGGAACAACTGAAAATGAACCAAGGGATCCAGGGAACTGAGGAACCAGGGAACTACAAGAATGAGGTAACAGATAAGGAACCAGGGAGCAGTAACTGAGGGAACCATGCAGGGAACGTACTGCTATGAACTGAGCAAACCAGGAAACTGATGAGGGAACCAGGGAACTATAGCCTAAACTGAGGGAACCAGCCATGTACATAGTCCCTTTTTGTCCCTTTCCGGAAAAAAAGTAATTGGAGCAAGTAATTGAAAATAATTGAATCTAAAGTGAGTTAATAGTAATCAAAAGTAATTAAATGAAAAGTAATTTAAGCAAATGAAAGGTAATAGTCAAATCAGAATCGAAAGTAATTAAATCAAAAGAAATAAGTAGCAACAAGAGTGATTATGAATAATTAAAGCAATTTGGATTAATGGAGCTAAAAGTAATTAAAGCAAACAAGAGTTAAGAGTATACAAATGTAATTTAAATGATTAAGTGGAAGTTATGATTTAAAGTCACTTACAGCAGTAATAAACATAAGAGAGGTTCTTGAGAATATTTCGGCATTTATCCTGAACTTGCTTTGCTGTTTTACTGAAACCATTCTTCTGTATGAATGCTCTGCATGCAGTCAATGTTGGTGTGGTGGTGAAATCCTTCCAGAAATGCTGTATCGATCGCTTGTATGTTTCGATGCGGTCTACATCTCTAACTACATGTACCTTGCTTGAATGCCTCTAGGCTTTTTTTCATGGAGTACTTGTCTCTGTACTTTTGGGACATTATCGACGAGTGTGTCATATTTGGATACCCTTCCATGGCACTGTCGTCCAATTTATCTCTCGCTTTCATTGCACCAGCCTTCCTGGTGTCTGTTGGATTTGGGACAGTGCCTTAGAGGCATTAAAAAAGTTTTGGTATCACTCATGTATAGTGTTAGGCAAAAGATGATCCTGAGCGAACCAGAAAGTTTCCTATTTCAGAGTGGTAATGACGTCGTATGTCTAAATAATACCTGAAGACAGATATTATATCAGGGAACAAGATATGTGCAGGACCATGAGGTTTCGTGGTCTGTGCTTCCTGACAAGCATACGGAGAAACAATTCGCCATTGCTTGTGTCGGTGACTTCCTCACCCGCTTCTGCCTCGGCTACAGTCATATTAATGCCTGTTCCAGCTCTCTGAAGGTTCCCATATGGGATGATCATGAAAAGGAACATTCCAAGCTGGTCAAACTCCTCACTGGATGGTTTGAGGGTGGCTCCAATGATGGTGTTGACGCGTCAGGGGACCTGCAATGAAGTGAGGATATTCCTCACCACCTCCAAGTTTTTATCGAACTGCCGGTTCGTTGCTGGTGGTGGCAGCACGAAGGTAATTGTCGGTTGTTTTCTGGGCTCGGATATTGCATTTCCAGACATTGATACGTGGTCCAATTTCGATAGTATTCCTGTAGCGCGGACCTCTTGCTCCTGGAGCTTGGAATTATAGGACATCAATTTTTCCACGTCATTCAAGTGTGTTAAACTGAGCTTTTGCTTGTCCACGAAGGCCAAATACTTCGATATGTTTATACATATCTGTTTTGCCTGCTCTGCTGATTTAGTCCCACTGTCAAACCCATTGAAGTTTTGGTACATGTTTTGAAGTTGTGGCACGTTAAGTAAGTAGTGGACGAAGTTCCTGGTAGTTTTTTTTTGCTATAGGGGTAACTTGGTAACCAAGTATTTGTTTGTTGTTGTTATACAGTCAATAATACGAGGTTGCGTCTGCTGCCTTCTCCTTGGACTTCACTTGCTCGAGTAGCTTTATCCGTTCTCCTTTGTCTCTGATGTGGTGGACTTGCTTAAGGTGGTTCGATATATAGTTTTATAACCTTCCGCTTTGATGTGCACCCCGCAATCAGGCACCACAGTTTCTTGCGATATTGGGCACTACATGCAATGGTGTCATGAATGAGTCAGTGTAGTTAGAACAAAATCTTGAAGAGTAATTTGTGCTAACTTTTAGGCTTGGATCCTCTCCTCAGAGGCAGTGTTCTCTCCAGAAATTGGGGAACTGGTGGTATCACCCACGCAAGTAATTGATAATTTTATATTTGCTACCCTTGAGTACATGCAATGCATTATTCTCCTTTGAAAAATTTAATACATGTATGAAGCTTCCCTGAAATTAATGATGAAATTGTAAGTAAACTGGTGGTGCCGCCCACTCATTTCGCCATCTATTGGTGGTGCAAACTGTTGAACTGGTGGTGTAGCACCACCACAAAAGGCCTAGCGAGAACACTGCTCAGAGGCTATCATCACACAGTCTGATTGATAACGATAAAAGTATTTTGTAGTATTTAATTTATTTATACCAGATTCTACTTCTACTGGAGTAGAAGTTTTCGTAATAGGTTCATATTCGTTGTCGGAGGCTTTTGAGGGCGGAATTATAGATTAATACTTATTTATTGTTAATAGACTTACAAATCCTTAGGAGTATATAGATCCGTATAGGTAGATTATTCCATGCCATTATAGGCTTCGAAAATAGGTAATCAATTTATACCAGGATCGGTTCGTACTTGTGGCATGTACACTTGAAATTCACTTCGACAAGTAGTACGGGAGGTAACTATGGACACATATTTTTCATGGTACCGATGCGATAGTTAGGATATAATTGCTTAAGGACTTTTTATTATGTATACCACCAGATGAAATTGGTATCTTGACGAGGGCATATACGATGCAGTTGAGTATTGACACCACACATTTTCTTAATGATTTCAGGAACATCATGACCCAAACATTTCAAACATACAACACCTCTTCCGGCTGTATACATTAGATGATGTTGTGTTACTAGTAGCAGTTGTACCATCGTTATGCATGACTTGTTGGATACCCTGATGCCTCAATGCTTTAATTTTTATATGAACTTTATGGTAGTACAAAAAGTCAGTATGGTCGTTATCACAACTATAACAAGGCCTATAAATGATAATGGGACTATATATCTGCGTTACTGGTAGCAGTTGTATCCCTACATATATACACGTAGCTTGTTACTTGGATACCCTGATGCCTCAATGCTTCGATATAAATCTCATGGTACAGTATATACATGTAGTACAAAAGTCAATATGTAAAGCATAACTCTATCTATAGCATGCACTCACACCCATAAACACATCCTAGTGTGTTTATCATTGCATTGTCTGCTGCCCTTTGTTTATTATAATTAACTGTCAAATATGGAAATATTAGACTACACAAATGGTATTATTGTATACATTTAACGTGACAAATCACTATAGCAAAAAAAAAAAATGATCAAGTTTTATAAATCATCTGGCCAAGTTATAGTTGCTCTATCAGTCACAACTGGAGTGGGCCGGAGCTGCCATTCATCTACAACATGGAACGAGTTTATTTTTCTGAGAGACAAGGAATTCGTGAAGTTCCTTTCTGAAGAACGATTGTACCAGAGGAATGAGGATCAACACCAAAAACAGGCATGCATTGACTGGTGGGGTAGCAATATTGTATGATACATTTTCATCTCCAATGATTACA